>CM062273.1:6586554-6736357 GCA_031216635.1 Dissostichus eleginoides
CTTTGAGGGAAAATGAAAACCTTCCCATTATATAAATTCCATATAACATTTAAGTCCTTACATTTATAGTGAGTGGCTTTGATTTGAGCAACTTTCCTATGACATATATTTTGATTGTATGTCCGATCCTCAGTCTGAAGTGTTACACTCACACCTTGCAAAACAATATAGGTCAATACAAAACAATAGAATATATAAATACAAGTGCTTGAACGGTGTCTTCTGTCCTGTCTCTGAATCTGTCAGCTGGCGTATGACATCGACCGAGAGGCTGAAGATCAGAACGAGTATCTGGACGGCATGGTGAGTCCATCCTGTCTGTAAGACTAATAAACATGTGGGCTTTGTTTGTTTGTCATGTCATCGAGCTAAAATGGAGTTCAAAATAATAGTAGGTTGACTCAAATATAGGACGGCATTTACTCCTAAATTAATCAGAGTCAGAATCGAGTTTATCGCCAGGTATCTTTACACATACAAGGAATTCAATAGTATCCAGGACTGTACACACATCAATCCTGCACTGTTTTTTAAGACTTTGACCTGCTCTCACATCTACACACTTATGTAAATATATTTAACATGTTCACTCAAATGCTCAACGTTTTACTGTGATATCTTGTTCAACAGTTACTTTATCACTTTATTGTTTTTGTATTATTATTTACATTTTCTATTCTATTTCCCCCTATTTTGACCTTATGTGAATCCTGTTCTTAACTCTGACCCTGTTGCTGCTATAAACGCCTGAATTTCCATCTTATCTTTTCTTACCTTAACTTTACTTTGGTGTATGGTGGTGCAAACATAAACAACATAAGACATAAGTTGTAAGTGAAGCTTTAACCTTAATCAAAGTCTCTTCCTTCATCCCTTCCCTTCCTCTTCTCCTCCACCCTTCAGGACTCGAACTTCCTGAGTGCGACGGGGCTGCTGAGCGGCAGCGTGAAGCGTTTCTCCACCATGGTTCGCTCCGGCAGAGACAACCGGCGCATCCTCTGCTACGTCTCCGGGGGCCTGGTGCTCGCCTTCTTCATCCTGTACTACATGATCTCCAGGATCCAGCGCTGACGGGGAGGAAACCCCACCATCAGTTTAGAACTGAGACTGAAACCTCATATCTGAAAGTACTTTTTATTCTGCACCAAAGTGAGAAAGACAAACAGGAAGTGGACGTTTCTGTTGAATCGTTGGGGGGTGTCAAAATGCTCAGCAGGGGAAACGGGGATGGTACTGTCTGGTATGAAGATACTGGAGTCAATTAAAAGTAACATGATTGGACTAAAGGTGGCTTTTCAACTGTACCTGAAGTCCTTATATGGGCGCGGTCATGCCAAAGACACTGGAAACAATTAAAAGAAACACGATTGGACTAAAGGTGGCTTTTCAACTGTACCTGAAGTCCTTATATGGGCGCGGTCATGCCAAAGACACTGAAAACAATTAAAAGAAACATGATTGGACTAATTGGGGCTTTTCAACTTTACCTTTCTCCCTTCCTGCTGTACTCAGGAAGTCCTTATATGGGCAATGGAATGGTGGAGCCTGAATGCAGCTCTGTGATAGGCTGATGAACCTGTCAATCATGACCAACTCGAAGAGTCTCACCTCCAGAATACAAAAAATAATTGGACGCGTGTTTTGGGTTGTAGCGTTGTAGTGTGTTCGAACCGCAGAAGTTCTAATATGTTTACAAAATTATATAAAAAAGTAGAGAATTGAAGACTAAAAAGGTGCAAAAGAAAATGTGATTTTTGTGGTGAGACATAAACAGAAAGGTTATGGGGGAACATTTATTAAATGTCTGGAAAACAGGGTACTTTTTTTATGAAAGTAAAGGTTAAATTATTCCAAGTAGTCGGCATGAATTTCTTGTCAATACAAAATAATGATTTTTAAAGATGTTTTCTATCAAACAGCAGAAAAACATTTCATGACAATTGATATTTAATTGTTAAGAGGGAGGAATAGAGACACAGCGTCTGGGGAGAACAGGAAGTGACACCGCCATCTTTGTTTTTTGCTGATCTCTAAATCACGAGGCGATGATGTCATGTCTTCAAGGACTGTCAATCAACTGTGACGTAAATAAATATGTAAACAAGAGTAGATAGCTCTCGTCAGCATCGTATGCAATGTTATTGATTCTGCAGACTATGAGCAAACACTTACGACATGTTAAGAACTGCAACAAAACAATTCGGCAACCATTTTCTTCTTTAACTCTTAAGGTACATTAATCCAAACATGGCAGAAAAGGCAGATTTTAACCCCTAATTAGACGCTTTTCTCTGTTTTAAATCCAATTAAAGTGAATATTGTTCAGGTTGGGACTGGCCAAACACCTAAAAACAACAACTTAGACTCTTGGGAAAACTGTGATGGACAACTCATCCTGTTTTCAATTGTTCAATAATGTATATAATCATTAACATTTTCATACTGGTCTATTTCTTTTTAAACAAACCTTTAAACATCAATGTTTTCTGTTGCAGTTTTAAGCTTTGTGTGTGTTGGCGGTACCGGTTTCCATATTTTCATTATATTACATTTTGGGCGATGTTCTGTTAAACGTTTATTGGATGTTTTGTCAAGTTATACACATTTTGTCTAGAGGAGATTTCATGTGTTTTCATTCCAGCGGTCTGCACAGACGACATTATTAAGACACCTGCGATAAATGTATTTGTTTTGTTACTTATTGGGTATATTTGGACCTTTGTACCTGATGTATTTACGTTGTGTGAATATGTGAGAAAGTCTTAAATGAAGAAGGGTTTATTTCTATTTTTATAGTCATAGTTTGACTGAGATTATAAAGATTTTACTTTGATTACCTTGTCATGCTACTTCATACAACTATACATTTCAGAGGGAAATGTTGTACATTACAGATTAAGGGGATTTTTCCACGTACAAAACACATGAAGAACTTCTGCACTTAACAATATACATACAAGAAAATGTAAAACTGGGGGTTGGCGTGTAAAATCCCAAACATTTCATGGGTCCAGAAACTCAAATGTGAGGATTTTGTGGTTTTTCCTTGTAAATATTTTAATAAAAGTATATCATTCTATAATTTAGAGGTTGCCACTGTTTCTGAAAAAAAGTGTCATACTTTACAGACATTTGGATAAATGTGTAGCTTTTAGATTTATTAATAAGTAATAACAATGATGAAATGATATTATAATAAAATAACAAAAACAGGTTAAATATATATTAGTGTAGAAATCACAAGGGGCATTCTCTGCACACATTCTCCTGATTTCAATGCAGGACTTTCCCTTGTAATTTACTTATTTACAGTTTGGGTCAAAAACATAATGGGCGTCACTTGGTGGGGACACTTTTTTCAGATTAAAAAAAACACTACTGCATTAAAGGACCCCCTCATATACCCATACATATGCTTACCATATATATTTGTTGACGACTAGTGCAGTACCTATGCTACGCTGCATTTCACAAATGATCCTAATGCAAAGTGGTTGGGACAAAGTTAGCCATTTCCTAAAGTGGTGGGGACATGTCCCGAGCGTCCCCAGTATAAAGGACGCCTGTCTTAAATGAAGGACCTGAATACTTCTTCCACCACCGCCTTGGTTGCAAAATAACACATATTATAATAGGTATATATGAGTTGGCAACCAGAGGTCAGTTCACATTGTTTACACAGGGTTACAGATTTAATTTCATTTACAATTTTTGCTATTAACTACTTCTTTTCAGAAGTAAATGAGAAGTGTTTCACCATGGTGTATTCATATAAAAACACATAGGTAAACTGGGGTTTCACATCAGCACATTAGATAGAACGATAACAAAAAATGTTATCAAATTAATAAGAATAATGAAAACACTTCTTCCAAGTTTCTGTTACCATTTTTAACCACTGTGAGACATTTGTAAATAGCTTGTTTAATACAGAAGTAATACAAATGATGAGGTTTTTTTCCAACTTTATTGAACAATTCTTCCAAGACATCAGAAAAAGGCACATCATGTCAGTGTTCATTACATTAATTCAAAACTGAGGGCATTAATTAAGAACAGAGGACAGACAAAAAACACAAGTGGTCACTCAGGAATTAAGGTGTTTAGACATTTGTAAAAGTGTTGTATTTTTAATTATGCAATATTTAATTTAATTTCATTAAGAAAAGCAGTAAATACTGGGGGGAAAGCGTCTAAGTAACAATGTAATGAACATGTAATGAAACGTAATGTAACATGTAATGTAATCTAACATAATCTTCAGAACTGTTACTGGATGTGTTTTTATTGTAAATTGTGTAACTTTTTTTATTATTTATTATATTTTGTATGCATGCTTCCTAGGTAACATTACGCTGTCTTTGGCTCTTTTCTGCTGTAACAATGTAAATGTCCCCTCTGTGGGACTAATAAAGGTATTCTGATTCTGATTCTGAATGTAATGTGCTCTTTGGCCGCTGGGTTGCTTCGTATTGACTCGTTTTTTCTCGGCCGTTTCCGGTGCATCTCTTTCCTGGAGGACTTGATACAAACAAACAGTGGATTGGTCGCCCTCTCTTTCGGATTAGCTCTCCCGATTCCTCCACGTTTCTCTCACCATTCCGGGTTATTTCCAGCCTCTGTCGGTGAACAGGCTCCGTGTTGTCGGTGGATCTCCGGTTCGGCTGCACTCGGTCCAAACTCTCCTTACTGCTCGGTCTCATTCGGCTCTTGTCGTCTCGAGAGGAACAAATGGACGAAGCCGACTCGGCCACGAAGGCGCTCGGGTTGCACGAGGAGGTGGAGCACGAGGAGGTGGGCTCGGATACCGAATCGGAGGCCGAAGTCACCACGATTTCCGTGATGGAGGAACCGGGGAACATCGACATGGGAGCCGAGTCCCTGCCGAACTCAGACGAGGCCGAGGCTGCTTTTGGAGGCAAGTTTTAGGCCTCGAGTCTGCAGGATGGCCCACACACAGAAAATGGAAGTTAGCTCCACTCAGGGTTTCTGCTAATGCCTCTGCTACACTGGGGAATGCACCACCTCTTATTTATAGAAGGGAATCAGTATAAATCCTTACATTAATTACACAATTCTCCAATATATATATTTAGCTTCACTCGGGGTTTCTACTAATGCCTCTGCTACACCTCTTATTCATAGAAGGGAACCAGTATAGATCCTTACATTAATTTCAAGTTTCAAGGCTTTTATTGTCATGTGTACATAGCTACAGTGTAGTTATGACAATGAAAATCTGAGGTCACAGGCTCCTCCAACAGTGCAGCACAATAAAACAGATAAAATAGTGCAAGTCAATGAATGATGAATTGCACAATTCTATATATATTTAGCTTCACTCAGGGTTTCAACTAATGCACAGTGGTGTAAAGTAACTAAGTAGAATTACTCAAGTACTGTATTTAAGTAGAATTGTGAGATACTTGTACTTTACTTGAGTATTTCAATGTTATACTACGTTGTACTTTCTACTACAGTTCAGAGGTAAATAGTGTACTTTTACTCAACTACATGTATTTAATACCTTTAGTTACTTGTTCCACCTGGAGTAAATTCACAAGCTACCCTGCAGTATACAAAGTCATTCAAACTAGCTGCACCTTTACCAGCTTTGAGAACACTTTAATGATCAATAATTGTAAAACATATCATATATATTATTCTGAAATGGACCAATCTGCACAATGAATACTTTTATTGTATTTTGATGCTGATACTTTTCTATTTTTACTTGAGTAACATTTTGAATGCAGGACTTTTACTGTAACAGAGTATTCCTACACTCTGGTACTTCTACTTTTACACAAGTACAATATCTGAGTACTTCTACTTTTACTCAAGTACAATATCTGAGTACTTCTACTTTTACTCAAGTACAATATCTGAGTACTTCTACTTTTACTCAAGTAGCCTACGAGATCGGAGTACTTCCTCCACCTCTGCAAATGCATCTGCTACCTGGTGAATTAATTGCACAACTCTATATATTATATATATATGATGATCATTTTGGAGATATTTTTAATTTTACATATATATTTCTGTGTGTTGCACTGATTATACTTCAGTTTGGCTGTGATATTATAATTGTATGTATTCTAACATAACAAGAGTACTGAAGTAGCTATAATAAAGTAGAAGTAGTTGCACTATTTTTATTGTTTTTTATTTAGTTTTCTTGTTTAATGTCTTTTACTGTATATATATTTCTGTTTGCATTGTTGGAGGAGCCTGGGACTTAATATTGTCATTGTCATAACTACACTGTAGCTGCTGTGCGTATGAAGATAAAGCCTTTTATATCTTTGAGTCCTTGAATGTGGATCTGGAGATGTGTTTGATGATGACACATTTGAATGTCTTGTTGTTGATCAGAGGTGACGGCTGTGACGGTGGGAGACGTTCACTGTGCGGAGGACAACGTTTACACAACCACGGTCGCCACGTCAGGAAGTCTGCCTGAACACGTGCTGGTAAATAAACACACACACACACACACACGCTGCTGCTCAGTGTGACTATGTGCTTGCAGATCAGATCATTATTTATAATCACGTGTAATGATCTTCATGATGTCCAGGTGAGCAATCAGACCTGCAGAAACAGACATCTGTTACGCTGAGCTTTCTACCAGGTGTATTCCTGTCACAAGTCAAAGTCAACTTTATTGTAACTGTATCTGTGTGTGTGTTACAAACAGAGACACTCAAATGCCGTTTTTTTGGACCGAAATTGTAGAGTGTCCCACGGCACACCTGCCGATCTGTCACGGCACACTGGTTGAAAATCACTACCATAGTAAACCTGTTGACTTAAAGAAGTGTCAACCTTTTTAATTGGAGTTCAATTCCAGCTCTTCATAAAAGTGGTGGAGAGAGCATACTCCTAATGTCGCTCCTAAATCTCCCAAAGGTGTTCAACCTCTGAAGGACCCTTAAAAAAACATCATCACCAACCATTTCTGAGCTTCCTCTTAACTGTTCTCTATCAAATATATGGACTGTGTGTGTGTGTGTGTGTGTGTGTGTGTGTGTGTGTGTGTGTGTGTGTGTGTGTGTGTGTGTGTGTGTGTGTGTGTGTGTGTGTGTGTGTGTGTGTGTGTGTGTGTGTGTGTGTCACAGAGCAGAGGAACCACCCTGCAGCTGGGTGATGGTCTCGGTACCCAGAAGGCCACGCTGATCGTGGTTCACACCGACGGCAGCATCGTCCAGGCAACCGGCCTCAAATCTGCTGCTGCTATGGCAACAGGTGAGTTACAGTACTGACCAGAGGAGGAAAAAGTACTCACATCGTGAGTAAAAATAGAAGTACTCAGATCTTGTACTTGAGTGAAAGTAGAAGTACTCAGAAGTACTCAGATCTTGTACTTGAGTAAAAGTAGAAGTACTCAGATCTTGTACTTGAGTGAAAGTAGAAGTACTCAGAAGTACTCAGATCTTGTACTTGAGTAAAAGTAGAAGTACTTAGATCTTGTACTTGAGTAAAAGTAGAAGTACCAGAGTGTAGGAATACTCTGTTACAGTAAAAGTCCTGCATTCAAAATGTTCCTCAAGTAAAAGTAGAAAAGCATTATCATCAAAATATAGTTAAAGTAGCGACAGTAAAAGTAGTCATTGTGCAGATTGGTCCATTTCAGAATAATATATATGATATGTTTTATAATGATTGATCATTAAAGTGTTCTCAAAGCTGGTAAAGGTGCAGCTAGTTTGAATGACTTTGTATACTGCAGGGTAGCTTGTGAATTTACTCCAGGTGGAACTAAAGTCTGATTTAACACTTGATTATATTTCACATCATTCATCCAGATCTGTAAAGTAACTAAAGGTATTAAATCCATTTAGTGGAGTAGAAGTAAAGCATATACCTCTGAATTGAAGTGGAGTAAAAGTACAAAGTAGCAAAAAGTTGAAATACTCAAGTAAAGTACAAGTACCTCAAAATTGAACAGTACTTGAGTAAATCTACGAAGTGACTAGCACTGACAATATTCCACGGGTTCTGAGGTATCCATGTTAAAGCAGTTTATAAAACACCTGGACCTGAGGGGTAGAAGTGTCCATAGGCGTCCTTTATACTGGGGACTTTTAGGATAATTAGTTTAAAATGTTCTGAAAATAGCGTGCACAAAGAATCTGTTTGCTCAAGAGAACATGTACAATCTCCAGGACTGTCCACACTTGTTTGGGTGTATTTCTGGTGACCCAAGTGGTGCAATTTTGACCTGCGACAAGTTTAATATTAGTAATAATTGAAGAGAGAATAGTTGCTCCCGGTTTTGCAGCAGCGTAGCATAGGTGCTACATTTGTTGTCAACATTTTTTATGGTAAGCATACTGTATATGTATTATTTGTGGGGTTTTTTGTCTTGAAAAAGTGTCCCCACCACTCTTTTTAACAAAGTGATGTCCCTCTCTCAGACTGATTCTGTGTGTGTTTCCCCCCTGTGTTTCCCTCAGGCTCTCAGACTGATCTGTGTGTGTGTTTCGCCCCCCTGTGTTTCCCTCAGGCTCTCAGACTGATCTGTGTGTGTGTTTCGCCCCCCTGTGTTTCCCTCAGGCTCTCAGACTGATCTGTGTGTGTGTTTGGCCCCCCTGTGTTTCCCTCAGGCTCTCAGACTCATCCCACTCCTCTGATGCCCCCCCAGGACAAAGACTCCTGCTCCAAGTACAACTGGGACCCTTCGGTTTACAACAGCGAGCTGCCGGTGCGCTGCAGGAACTCCAGTGGGGTCCTGTACAAGAACCGGCTCGGATCAGGTGAGGCCGGCTGAAGATAAAGAGGCCCTACTATGCTTTTTGTGGTTTTCCCTCTCCTGTATTTTTGTTATTTTGGTTTTTGTGAATGTAAATGGTCTGCAAAAGCTAACATCCCAAAGTTCTCTTCAATCTTTGAGCAGATTTTCAATTGGTGGAGCAGTTTTGACTTTAAAGTGGTGGACAAACACGTGTACCATGTAGGATTGCAATCCTGCAACACGTGCAATTAGATGTTCAAGATCAAAATAAGAATGTCTAGACGTAGGAGAAATGTAATTATTAGTTTTCTCTCTTTGCAGATAAACTTAAAGAGGCCCTTTCATTAGAAACCATTAATGACATTTTCAACTTTTTTTAGACATGAGTCATGACAAATAATCGACTCCTCTAGAAAATAAACATGCGATGAAAATAATTTATAATATTATATTATATGATATTTGCAGTTGTACTGAATCCCTCACTTCACTACTCTGTTACTTTGTTTCTTGAGTGCTTTAACCCACACTGACGGTGTTGTGTTGTGTGTTTTTGTGTTGTTGTTGTGTTGTGTGTTGTTGTGTTCAGGGGGGAAGGGCCGCTGCATCAGACACAACCAGCAGTGGTTCACTCCCACAGAGTTTGAAGGTCTGGCGGGGCGAGCGAGCAGCAAAGACTGGAAGAGAAGCATCCGATACGCCGGCAGGCCGCTGCTCTGCCTCATACAGGTACTACTGTCACAATACTGCATTAATAACATACTTTACTACTATCACACTACATCATTAATACTCTGTACTACTGCACTCCTACTGCAGTGATAATATACTGTACTACTGAGCACATACTGCTGTAACAATACTCTGTACTACATCATTAATACACTGTACTACTGAGCACATACTGCAGTAACAATACACTATTAATACACTGTACTTCTGAAACTCACTGGGAGTGAACCACTACAGGATTAATACACTGTAGTACTGCCACCATACTGCAGTATTTATATACTGTAATACTACACTCGTAACTTAGTATTAATACACTATTAATACAATGTACTGCTGCACTCATACTGAAGTAATTATTCACTATTTTTAATTTTTGTGTGTGTGTGTGTGACTGTGTGTGACTGACTGACTGTGTGTGTGTGTGTGTGTGTGTCTGTGTGACTGTGTGACTGACTGTGTGTGTGTGTAGGAGCGTATCCTGAACCCTCACGCTGCCTCCTGTACGTGTGCAGCCTGCTGTGATGACCTGACGGGGGTGAGTAACGTTTCTCAGGATTGTTCTTTTACGTTTGGTACTTTAAGATGATATTGTGATGCCAGTGTTTCCGTAAGTAGCCTTTAGAATATTGATCTTTACATTTGTATATGATGTTAAAACAAATTGTACTTCTGAAAGATTGGAGCCCTTCCTCCACCTGTGGTTCATCATTTGTCATTGTGTAACTGGGTTTTAAGGTAACTGCAGATACACTTTGAGATAAGATGCTTTGTTTTGCTTCCTGCACTCAGAATATTACAGGAGCGCTCTGATGAGAACAATAATTAGATTTGTCTTCCTTCCCAGAAACACAGGACAAAACCACAGCTCATTACATCCATTTCTGTTTCTGTCCTCTGCTGCTGGGACAAAGCAAAACACCTGTCCAAAATATGACATTATTCAAATAAAATCATGCTTCTGTAAAGATTTGTACTAAGTCTTGTAAATTTGAAAAAGGCCTAAATTAAACGGTTATGATTTCAAGGTGAGAGATATGTGTTACATGAAAACAAACACCCATTAAAACCAGAAGTCTTTCCATATTTAAAATATTGACATAATGTTTTTTTATTATCTCCTGGCGTTTCCCACCAGAAGACACTAGCTAGATATTAAACGCATTACATCATAGTTTGAGTTTGGCGTCTAGGCTCGGGCCTCATCACTCCACAGATTTACAAAGAACATTGAGTGATGATTAGATAACTATCCCCCGAGCCTACAGGTGGAAGCTGGGGTGGGAAGCTGGGGTGGAAGCTGGGGGTGGAAGCTGGGGGTGGAAGCTGGGGGTGGAAGCTGGGGTGGAAGCTGGGGGTGGAAGCTGGGGGTGGAAGCTGGGGGTGGAAGCTGGGGGTGGAAGCTGGGGGTGGAAGCTGGGGTGGAAGCTGGGGTGGAAGCTGGGGGTGGAAGCTGGGGTGGAAGCTGGGGGTGGAAGCTGGGATGGAAGCTGGGATGGAAGCTGGGGCGGGAGCTGGGGCGGGAGCTGGGGCGGGAGCTGGGGCGGGAGCTGGGGTGGGAGCTGGGGTGGAAGCTGGGGTGGGAGCTGGGGTGGGAGCTGGGGTGGAAGCTGGGGTGGAAGCTGGGGTGGTGGGGGGCAGGCGAGCAGCAGCAACATGAAACACAGCAGCAGGAACTTGAACGCAGCAATAGCAAGTGAACACAGCAGCAGCAGCAGCAGCAGCAGCACAGCGAGGCAGAGGCAGGAAGACCTGGCAGCTTAAATAGAGCGGCATGTTTAGGAGAATGTGTTTGGTTGGTTGTAAGAGGGACGAGGTGCGTCACGTGTTAATGTATCATTGGTGCTCGAGTTGACTGCCTGAACTAGCTCGCAGGCTTCGCCCCATTAAAGCTTTTTAGGAATTTTTATTTTAAGTACTTTAAATATGCTTACAAAATCAGAACCAGAAACAGGTTTATTGCCAAGTAGGTTAACACATACGAGGAATTTGTCTTGGTGTTTTTGGTGCATACACAAAGATACATACATACAAATAAAACAATGATAAAAAAATATATATCTACATCGACCATGGATGAAGTATAGGTTTACCTGTAAACATTTAAATATACTCAAATTAAATATGAGAAAATGCTCAAATTACTCCATTTTCTGTACTAAATAAGTTTGTTTGGTTGTACTTTAAAAACAGGTTTAAGGATTGCTGCTGTCCTTTCTGATGTCTGATAAACTACATTTAATGATTAATTGTTGATTTAAATAAATAACCAGTCAGACAGTAAAACTCGCTCTGTGTTTTTTTTTCTGATTCTCTGCTTCTTCTCTCTTCAGTGTGCAAAGGATGAAGAGCCTCTGGTAGCAGAAAACATCAGCATGGTAAGTTTAGCATTCTTATTCTGTCATCTATGACCTCATTATCTCACGACATAGCCTATCACGTATTACATTACATGATACTTGTTAGATGCTTTTATCCAAAGCGACTTACATACTCAATACTGTGGGCAATCCCCACAGGAGCAGTTTGGGGTGAAGTGTCTTGCCCAGGGACACAACGACATGCTGACGGCAGTGGGGTTTGAACCTGTGACCCCCTGATCCAAACACCAACACACAACCCACTGCGCCACACGCCTCCTGATAGTATAATGTGTTGAAGCGCTAGCCTGTAGAAGCAAACAAAGTTGTTAAGTAAACAAAGGAGTCAAATTAAGGTGTTTCAGGCAGGTGGAGGGAACACAATTGTAGCCTTTGCAGACCATTTACATGCACTAAAACCTATAGAACACACTACAGGAAAGAGACAACCAAAAAAAACAGTAATATGACCTCTTAGGAGCATCTCCACTTTTGTTGTCGTTTTGATTTAATTTCATGTTTTCTTCAGACGGGTCCGGTCCGCCTCTTCGTCCCGTACAAGAGACGGAAGAAGGACAGCGATTCTCTGGTCGTTTCCCCGAAGAAGGATCTGTCTTCCGCCAAAAACATCACGCTGTCCCCGGGGACAACATGTACGTCACACTGATGTGAGATTAGTGGGGGCCGCAGAGGAAGAGAAAAGATAGTTTGTAGTTTCATCAGCAGTTTAAAGTATGGAAATCAGCCTTTGGAGAACAAATATGATATATATTCATTTATTATTATTTGACGACATCCTGTAAAGTTTTTTTTTAATTTTTTAATATATTTTTATTGAAGACACATAGAAAAGACATTTGGTACATTGATAGGAACCACAGTTACAAATGTTCAACAGTTCAAAGCTACTAGTGTTCAGCTTAGTCTCTACTGTTGTTCATCAATTGAAGCCACACATAGTTGATCTTCACTTGAAGGAACGTACAATATTTAAATCCCAATTATAACCAAAACAGAGAGTGCTGTACAGACTAACAGGACCAAACAGAAATAAATAATAATAAAACAGTACAAAGACAAAAACTAAATATGTAATAAAGAGGGAAAGGGGGGGGGGGGGGAAGAGAGAGATTTGAAGAA
Source organism: Dissostichus eleginoides (assembly GCA_031216635.1). Taxonomy (NCBI): domain Eukaryota; kingdom Metazoa; phylum Chordata; class Actinopteri; order Perciformes; family Nototheniidae; genus Dissostichus; species Dissostichus eleginoides. The sequence continues at coordinate 6,599,527 of CM062273.1, forward strand.
GGTTAAGAAGGGTTGCCACTTAGTGTAAAACCTAGAGGTTTCGCCTCTTAAAGAATGTTTAACATCCTGTAAAGTTCCCCGGAGGAGTTCATAAAGTGTGTCTTCTTCTTCTTCTCCTTCAGTCACGGTGTCTCCGTCGGGACAGTTCACGACCTCGGGCACGTTGACCTTTGACCGCCCGGCTCAGAGTGACGCTGTCACGGCCGCCGCTGCTGCTGCCATCATGTCGGAGAGCTCGGCCCAGAACGATGTGTTCGCCAGCACCGCAGGTACCTCATCTCTGATACCATCACACCATGTCTGCACCATATACACCAAGGCTAATTCCTCGTGTGTTAACCTTATTGGGAATAAACCTGTTTCTGATTCTGAATCGTCTAACTAAGGCACTCTCCTTTGATTTAAAAATGTAGGAAAAACACCAAATTATTTCTGAAAACTCTCCTTTGTTTTCCGTCTTCTCCTTAGCGTATTGACATCTTTTAGATTGTTGCTTGTATTGCTTTTAAACTTTTTTTCTTCTTCTCCTTCCCTCAGTGCTCACGGCGCTACCTGCCCTCGCCGTGGCCCCCCAGTCGCTGCAGGCCAAGATGGCGGTGACGGTGGGGTCACCGTCGGGGGGGGGGCTGCTGATGGGGGGCCTGGAGGGGGGCGGGGTCAGCGAGGGGGGGCGGAGCAGCAGCTGGCTGTACCTGGAGGACATGGCCAACACTCTGCAGAGCAACGTGCAGCAGCTGAAGGCTCTGATAGAACAGGCCAAACACTCAGAGTGCACAGGGGTCAAAGGTCAGGGCGGCAGGAAGGAGGTGAGCGCAGAGACACACACACACACACACACACACACACACACACACACACACAGAATTGTAAACGTGCTGTGTATCAGAATCAGAATTTATTAAGAATAATAAAAAATATAGTAAAATATAGCAATATTTACATAGAAATAGAATGGAATAAAATATGGAATACAATTCGGCAGTAATACAAAAAAAAGATTAACAGATTAAAAAACAGATATTGTGTACATTAATACTGTATGGAGCGACACAGTGAAGTTCTGCAGTAGGACAGTGTTTAAATAGTGTATGATTAGCACAGTAATACTATGTGTTAATACTGCAGGATCATTGCAGTGGTAGAGTTTAGTTTTAGCAGAGTGGTACAGTGTATATATTGTGTATTAATAGTGTATTATTTGAGCAGTAGTACAATGTATTAATATTGTGATTATTTACCTCTCTGTCATGCAATAGTTGCAGGTGTAGAGATAAAGTTATTTTAACATTGCCATTATATTTCTAGATAACTTGAGTAATAATTAAGTGTGTGTGTGTGTGTGTGTTCAGTTTGGTCTCACTCAGACGTTTCAGAATCAGATCACGTTTCAGCAGCAGGACGATTCGGATGCCAAGAGGAGCTCTGACATCACCGAGATCATCATCAATGTAGGACACACACACACACACACACACAAACACACACACACACACACACACACACACACACACAAGCATTAAATTATATAATATGTAAGCATTGAAATATCTAAAAATAAATAGACCTGTGTTATTTATTTTGTGGAGTCATGTAGTTATTATCCCAAAAGTTGCAAACACCTTAGATATTTACAAAATGCAAAAGGAGCATATTAAGGTGCCTTCTTTTAGTCTCATTGTAACCTGGTATAGTGACGCACCTCTGCCTCCTGTGGCTGAAAGGAGTATTACAACAACAAACCTTTGGATCCTGAATATACAATGAAAAAAAAAAGGATATTAAGGTAAGATGTAAGACGGGCACCTTAATGTATGTGTGTGTGTGTGTATGTATGTGTGTGTGTGTGTTTGTGTGTGTGTGTGTGTGTGTGTGTGTTCCCCTGCAGCAGATGTGTGTGAACTGCGGGCGCATGGCGATGAGTGAGTGCACGGGCTGCCATAAGGTCAACTACTGCTCCACCTTCTGCCAGAGGAAGGTGAGGTCAATCCTTCACATTAACCCTCATCAAAGCCTCGTTAAAGATCTCTTATTTAGGACTGTCTGGGACGCGTCTATCACCGTTTCCAAACCTGTTTACACTTGACTTTTTCATCATGTTTTCATCCCACAAAATATGAATTTGACAGCTCCAGTCGCTTAATAGTAGAGTATCTCTTTTAGAGTATATTGATGAAAAATTGCGCTTTTTTTATATAAAGGAAGATCACAGCTATATAGCTAAGCCAGTACATGTTAATATATTAATTCACCAGATATTTACTACACTATGCAGCCCAATAGCTGTTTTTTTGGTTTGTCACATGTGCAGAAGTACAGTATTTGGGTACATTAAACTATTCCTAAACAACACTGTTAGAGGAAAGCAGATATTCAGTTTGCTGCAGACCGCTGTGTCGTTTCTCAGATTGTTTTGCACTGACTGCAATGGGAGTTACTACAGCAGCAACCAAAGATTCATTCAAGATTCAAAGGTTTTATTGTCACATGCACATAAGCTACAGTGTAGTGAATATCTTCTGACCTGAGCTCCAACAATGCAACATAAAATACAAAGATACAAAATACTGCAAAAATGTACAAGAACACAATATGAAATTAAATAATGTAAATTAAAACACAATGTAATACGGTAAGGAAGTGGGGAGGGGTAGTTAAATAATTCTTTGTGGTCTGATAAACAGCCCATATGTTTTTTTATCCAAGCTAGAGTAGACGTGAAATCACTGTTGTTCTCTTTATACGTCCATCGTGCAAAACTTTGCTATTGCAGAAGTGGCCATGGTTAAATCTAAACTTGGTTGGAAACACGATAGACCCTTCCAGAACAAGAGAAGCAGCCGAAACGCAGAGGAAATCAAGAGCTAGATTACAAAAACCACTGATGCCCAGTTTGTGAACGTCCCTACTGCGAGACTAATGAAGGATTCTGATGAGTAAAAATGTCTTCCGCTATCTTATAGACCTCTAATGACTTTAGGCCATATGTAAAAGGGTAAGGGTAACCCTAACCCAGGGTGGATTTGATCAAAAGCAAACTCTCAGACTTCAAAGGAGAAAAAAAGTCTTCGGATAAAAGTCTGAAAAATAAACAAAACTTTGAGCAAAATGTCAAAAGTCATTTCTTTTTTTTGACTTCTGAGAGTTCTGAGAAAAAAGTCTGAATTCTGTCTTGAATCTGAAGCTTTTTTTTGTATTTAATGTTTTTTTCTTTCTTTTTTTCCTGCAGGACTGGAAGGAGCACCAGCACACCTGCTGTCAATCATCTGGGGGCGTGTCTGTTCAGGAAGAGGAGCCAATCACAGCCCTGGAACTGGACAAAGTCAAATGAAGGAGCCCTCAGACAGGAAGTCCTCATATGGCGCCGAGAGGAGGAGAAGTCAAAACTTAAAATCTCCTCACTTGAACTTTTATTGTGAAAGATTCCTCTCGACGGGAAGAGGAACGTCTGGGATGTCCCGATTTAAAACTACAGACATTATAAACTGTATATTTGTTGATAGAAGTTCCAGAAAATATGCCATAGGGCTGCAGGTAACCACTTTTGTCATTATCAATCAATCTGTAATTCACTTTATTTATACGTTTTTTAATTAATGGTGTTTTTTATTTCTCATCTTCCCTCAGTGAATCTTTTTTTTCTGCTGTTTGATGAAAGAGACTTTCCCGACCTTTAACGCTAAACTAATTTTGAATCTTTGTCCAGAGACAGTCCTGGTTTAAATAAAGGTCAACACATCGATAAACTAAAAGGAAATATTATTAAATGAACGCGCCCCACCCTGGCTGATAGGAAGACATGAGCTATCTGTTGTCTTTTGTTAATGGTATTTTTCTTATTTTACAATTAGAGTGACTATGAATTGTTTACAAGGTTTCTTTGTTTGTTTGCTTCCAACTAAAAGACCCAGTTTATATAATGTGAACGTTTCAGTTTCTGCAGAGAACATCTTTGCATAAGATAATATCTTGTATATGTACATGATTAAAAAAAGGATTATCTTTAAGAGATATGAAGCTGTAGTGTTTCTTTTTTTGATTCAATTATGATGTAGTGTCTCTACTTTAAAGAGTCCTCTCCTGCTCATGTTCAGGTGTATATCAGTATTTAGTGTCTTTACTTTAAAGAGTCCCCTCCTGCTAATGTTCAGGTGTATATCAGTATTTAGTGTCTTTACTTTAAAGAGTCCCCTCCTGCTGTTGTTCAGGTGTATATCAGTATGTAGTGTCTCTACTTTAAAGAGTCCTCTCCTGCTGATGTTCAGGTGTATATCAGTATGTAGTGTCTCTCCTTTAAAGAGTCCTCTCCTGTTGATGTTCAGGTGTATATCAGTATGTAGTGTCTCTACTTTAAAGAGTCCTCTCCTGCTGATGTTCAGGTGTATATCAGTATGTAGTGTCTCTACTTTAAAGAGTCCTCTCCTGTTGATGTTCAGGTGTATATCAGTATGTAGTGCCTCTACTTTAAAGAGTCCTCTCCTGCTGATGTTCAGGTGTATATCAGTATGTAGTGTCTGTACTTTAAAGAGTCCACTCCTGCTGATGTTCAGGTGTATATCAGTATGTAGTGTCTCTACTTTAAAGAGTCCTCTCTTGCTGATGTTCAGGTGTATATCAGTATATAGTGTCTCTACTTTAAAGAGTCCTCTCCTGCTGATGTTCAGGTGTATATATCAGTATGTAGTGTCTCTACTTTAAAGAGTCATCTCCTGCTGATGTTCAGGTGTATATCAGTATGTAGTGTCTCTACTTTAAAGAGTCCTCTCCTGCTGATGTTCAGGTGTATATCAGTATATAGTGTCTCTACTTTAAAGAGTCCTCTCCAGCTGATGTTCAGGTGTATATCAGTATGTAGTGTCTCTACTTTAAAGAGTCCTCTCCTGCTGATGTTCAGGTGTATATATCAGTATGTAGTGTCTCTACTTTAAAGAGTCCTCTCCTACTGATGTTCAGGTGTATATCAGTATGTAGTGTCTCTACTTTAAAGAGTAATCTCCTGCTGATGTTCAGGTGTATATATCAGTATGTAGTGTCTCTACTTTAAAGAGTCCTCCGCATGGGACATGTCTCCATGCTTTAATGTTCAAAAAGCTCTTTATTTTTCTCATACTGCCTGTGCTGCAGCACTCTTTTCACCCTCTTTCTGAAACCAGAGCCCAGTCTACTCTGATTGGTTAGCTGGCCGGCTCTGTTCTGATTGGTCAACCACTTAGAGATGTTTACATGCACAAAAACCTACAGGGAAGGGAAACCTCAAAATGCAGAATATGGCCTCATTAACTTTGACATATTTTCAGGGGGAATCCTGCAGTTAGGAAAAAGACAGTAATATTGCATTTTAAATACAATAGAGTGGTGCAGTGACGAGTCCTAAAACCCGGAAGTGAGTTAGCATTTCACCACTTCCTGTTCCCTCGTCTCAGAGCCAGATTACTTTAGAAGTACTTTTCCCGTTTAGTTCCGATAGTTCCTGGAATTTTGCGTTCACACCAAAAAGAGTACTTAGTTCAGAGAACTTTTACCCCCATTTTTAGTGCCTGCCTGGTACTATCCTGGGGAGAAAAAAGTTCCAATTTCTGATTGGCTGGGCGAATTGCAAACCACGCAATAAAGAGTAAAAACTCTGAAAAGTGTTTGTGAAGCCGCCATTTTATTTCCTCGAATCAGCATTATTAGCATTAGCCCAGCGCACCAACGGAGAGAGACTAACTTATGGCAACAAAGAAAAAACATGGGAGCGGTGGAGTGATGAGGAGGTGTCGGCGTTCTAGCGATTTACTCGGATGGCTTCAGTAGAAGCAGCTGGGACTCCCAGCGGCTTCTTCTGAAGCCAGTCCCCAACTCCGGGGACTTCGGGTGTATACGCGGTGAAGTTGTTTGCGGCCTGCTAGTAAACCCAAAGCAGAAGAAGAAGAAGTGACGTCAGCGGCTTCATTTGCGTAATCTTCCCTCAGGGAACTTATTCCGGTGTGAACGCGATCTGTACTCAGTTCCATGGGGGCACTAAGTGCTGTGCTGGGCACTAAGTGCTGGGCACCTAAGTGCTGGGCAAATAAGTATGGCAAAGTACTTGGTGTGAAAGCGGCTAATGGGATTTCTCCATAGGATTTTGGAAAATATCTGGAAATAAGGTCTGTGGTTGAGACACATTTAAGAGACGGATCATGTTTTGTTCTACGACATTAAACCCATCAGCAGTGACCCCACTGGTGATTTCTGAAGAGTTTACGTGTCTGAAAAACGATGGTTGTTAACAAGTGGCTGAATAGGACTACAGAAGTCGTCGAGGCCGTTGTACGTCATTACACCGAACACGTAAACACTCCTCTAAGTTTGTTTGCCCTGTTCTGCTTGAAAGCAAGTACCTGTCTCCTGCAAACTGTTCAAACAAATGCTTCAACTTGGACCATTTTGAATCTGTAGTTTTGAATCTGGATCTTAAGTTGGCGTGACGTTGAAGTCGTGCTGCTGTACTCGGCTGTAGTTCCTTTATAGCATAACGTTAGCATTTTGCTTCTGGACATTAGATTTATGATTCTATTAGATTATGAAATTATAAAAGTAGGGCAGACATGTGGAGATTATCCGACTGAACAAAACGTGCATTTATCTCACAGGTTCGTTTTCCACAGACCTTATTTACAGCTATTTTCCAAAATCCTATGGAGAAATCCCCATGCTTTTTGACAAGGGAACCCATGCGCAGCTTACTTCCGGGTAAATACGTCATCCTTGCACCACTCTATTGAGTCATTCATGAAAGAATGTTCAAATCCCCCAAATATATAATATGAATGGAAAGGAGGATGAAAAGAGTCAGGGGTCTTCAGTTTAGTTGTTCATAGGAAAGGGTCCCTTAAGGAGAAAAGGTTTGGGAGCGACTGATTTAAAGAAGACCTTTAACGTTTTTTATACATTTACAGTTTGTGTGACGGCTTCTCTATCAGTGAGCAGCAGCAGACACCCAATCAAATGTCATCTTTTTCTTTTATCATCATTTCTGTCATTGTGTAAGCTGTGATTTATCAGGAGACACATCACCTGACTGCTGACGGTTAGCAACTTAAAGAAATCATCTTCGTATTCGGCTGCTAAGATGAATCTTGAGATGAATGAAGTCTGACAGAAAACGTCCTAAAACTCAATGTCAGAATAAAATATGTTATCATCATACATCAGTGAAGAAGCAGATTTATGATTGAAACGTATTGTATAAAACCTTCCTAATTGTAATTTGTTAGTCTTTTTTATTCATCCCATTATGTATTTGTTCAGGTTTATTGGAGCGAATGTTTGATATAAACATTTTAATTGGATGAAGAAACTAAGACACACAAAATTGGCCAAAAGCATGCAGACAGCTAAACTTTCCAGCTATTTCTGACCTGCAGGATACAGATAGAGTATATTTCAATCAGGAGAGACTTCATTTTTATTTTAAAGAACATTTATTTTCGCATGCGCCATGATGGAAATGTTAATAGTCTTGAGCGATTAGGCCCTGATCCTGATATTGTATATATCTTAAGGGGGAAGTGCAGCCGTGAGTATAATAGAAAACCCCCTTTTGGGGTCTAGACACTGGTGGTGATGATGAAGATCTGGATTTGATGAGGAGAAGGGATGAAGAAGATGATGAAGATCTGGATTTGATGAGGAGATGGCAAGAGGAAGAGGATGAAGATTTGGATTTGATGAGGAGATGGCAAGAGGAAGATGATGATCTGGATTTGATGAGGAGATGGGAATAAGAAGATGATGAAGATCTGGATTCGATGAGGAGGAGGGAGAAGAGGACATTTACGCAAAACAGGAAAAAAGAGTCATATCGTTTTCACACAATTCATTTCTATTAGTCTGTAGGATCAAATATGTCCCATAGTTTTCAACACAAGTGAATGCATCTCTCTAGAGTCTTTTTTTATAAAAACCTTTATTCTAAAAAGATAGATTCCGACATATAAAATCAGTTCTTGATGATTTGAGGTAGTTTGTTCTTTAGCCTCTTCACATGAAGCTCAAACAAACCTTTCTTATGTAGAAAAATCACTGAAACAATGGCAACATGTGCAGACCCTAAATGAACATCCGTAGTTCTCGTTGGAATAAAAAAAGGCGTCTCTTCTAAAAGCAATCTTGAGTGTTTATGAGGCGTTCTTGGAGAAGCAGCTGTGCAGGAACCGCTTGAAGAACTTCCTGAACTCTGTGTGAACACGGTGTAGATGACGGGGTTCAGGGCGCTGTTGAAGTATCCGAGCCACGTCACCACGCTCATCAGAGCCGGAGGAACGTAGCAGTCCTGACATCGAGCTCTCACCGTGTGAAGCACGAAGAACGGAGTCCAGCAGAACAGGAAGGCACCTGCAGGAAGACAGGGAGAAGAAGTCAGGTGTTACATTTTGTCAGAAATATTACAGTGACTCACTTACCACAATATATTATCACAAAGGTTTAAGCGCAGTTGCTCAACATAACTATCAAACATGACATGCAATAGAAGGAAGGTTTATATTACCCAAATCTAAATCAAATATGAGACAGAAAACAGTCAGTTACAGAGCCATGCTCAGCTGGAACTCTTTAACGGTCCATATCATTCAGGAAAATTCTCAATACATTTCAAAATGGACAGACGTGCAATAGATGCCGTGTGTAAATTGAAAAGATAATACATTTACAACGTAGGTAGTCCAAATGCTTGAAAATGCACGTGTCCCTATATAATAATGAATCCAGTGTGGATGTCAAAGATCCTGTGGAGCCATCACAAAGAACTGCTTTCTACAACAGGTGCAGAAGAAAGTCGTCAAACTGTTGCTCTCAGGTCAAGCTGAACGCTTTGAAAGTGACTAATCCTTGGCTTCTAATCTTCTCTGCACACGCAAGGTTAGGTGAGGATTTCTGACACACATTTCCCAAATAGCACAACGGAAGAAACCGTTGAGTTCAACTTAATAAATGATCAATTAAGCAATCAACTGCGGTGACTTTCAAGTGATAGAATCAGATTCCAATTTCAAATATCACTATTCTAGGAGGATTAGGGCAACATGTGAATTCTTTTTGGGATCTGACCAAAAGGATTTGAGTTTTGAGGTCCCAGAAAAAAAGTCAGAATTCAGAAATGAAAAAGTCAGGATTCGCAGAAAAGAAATCTGAATTCTGAGAAAAAAAATCGAAAAAATTCAGAATTCCCTGAAAAAATTCTGAATTATGAGAAAAAAAGTCTACATTTTGAGAAAAAAAGATGTCAGGATTCTGTGAACTAAGAAATTGGGTTACAGGTTTAAAGGTTACATTATTTTATATTTACAAACAATACTTTTAACTCAAAAATGTATCAGTTAGATATTCTCATTAGAGTTACAGTTACTCTCACAGGGATTTCAGCCTTTGCAGACCGTTTACATGCACTAAACCCTAAAATAGGGCCTCTTTAAATCTATGGGATGGGTTGTAACAATCTTTTATTTAAAAAAACTAAAGTTTACTTGTAAATTTACTGTTTTTACGATGGAAGAATCTTGTGAGGAGCCCAACACCAAATAACAACCTTATCTGATTCTCTTCCTGCAGAAATGAATTTGATATCAAACATTTAATTGCAAATGAGTGACTTCCTTTATCTTGTGAAGACGTGCTCTCGTCTGAGCTAATGAGAGGTTCATGAGACCATGGACCAACCTTTACGTAATATTGGATTTCAGATTAAGGAGCTGCAGGATTAGCGCTGTGTGCTAAAGAGAAGCACTTCTACGCATTAGAACCAACACTCACTGCTATTAATAGGACGACCTTTTCTCACTGTTGTGTTAGTGCCTTGAACACACACATCAGATGTGTGAGGCGTTCAGGTACCTTTCAGCGCCCATTTTATATCCAGTCATTAATTGTGGATAAAAACTGTTCAATATAAATCTTTAATAATATAATACTGTAAAAAAAAAAAAGAAGGACAATCTGCATCCTGAGTACTTGGACTTTTTTTGGAAGGTCAAAAATACTGCAGTAGCAGGAATATAGGCTCATAATATACTGTATGTACATATGATAGTACATACTATATGATAGTACATACTGATACATATGATAGTAGTAACTCGTTAGACAGGAAGTGAACCTTACCTACAACGACAGGAAGCACCTTCATGGCCTTCTCTCTCCCGGCTTGTTGATCTTAGCCGTTTTTTCTCCGGCGAGGCTCCTGGTTGTACTTGATCTCTGAGAAGCTAACGGTGGGCACGGGGCCGCCCTTTAACTCCGAGGACTTGAAGGGCTTTTCGGAGGACTTGAAGGTGGACGGCTGCTCCGGACTCTCCGTCAGCTCCCTCTCTATAAGGAGGCAAGAGTAAACACATCCTTTACTCAAATAGAAGTACAGATACTCGTGTTTAAAGTGCATTTTGCATAATAGGTGACCTTTAAGTAGTAACAAAGTATTTGTACTCCACTACTTCCCACCTCTGATGATGGGCGGCAGTAATGGCGGCAGAGCGGCGAGCGGCGGCAGCGTGGCGGCCGCTTCTTGAAGCTTTCGGCAGTCCAGAATACTGTTCTTCAGCTTGGCTCTCCGAGCTTCTTCCCATCGCCTCAGGCCTCGAAACATGCCGCAGTACAGCAGCAGCATGATGGGACACGGGATGAAGAAGGAGCACACGGACGAATACAGCACGTAGTCGTCGTTCTCCAGTTTGCACTCGGTGGGGTCGCGGCCTGGCACATTGTTGATGCCGAACACGACGGGCGACGCCACGGCCAGCGCCACGACCCAGGTGGCTGACAGCAGCACCGTCTGACGCATGTCCACGTGCTTCCTGTTGTAGTTCAGAGGGATGACTACAGCGATGAACCTGCAACACAGGAGAGAAGGTTTTAGTATATGTAGCTTTAAATCCTTTCATCCTTTCTTTATAACTAATGCTTATGATTATTATGTATTCATTTCAACAAAGACCATGCATTGAAATACATTAATCTCAGAAAAGAGAAGAGATGAATTATGCCAGATTTGAGCTAATAGCTCATTTCCATCTGCAGTCCTTAGGCAGGTACATAACAATCAACAAACATTGCATAATCTCTATCACACAAACAATTATAAAACATGATTTAAGTACAGGTCAATACAATAATACATAGAACAGTTAAAATATAATATTACAATACAGTTAAGATTGAAAAAAACCAGATTACAGTGTAATTAATGTTGGCATGACTGGTTGCTTAATATCAATTTGTTTGCACCATAAGAGAAAGAGTTAAAGTCAGTACAGGTTTTAAGTTCAACTGGAAGAATATTCCAGTGTTTGATGGCCGTAAATGAAAATGCAGCACTGCGCCTCTATAGAGAGGCGAAGTCCCGCCCATCTACTTCCGACCCATGGGACCTTATTTCGGAAAAATTATGTATTGAAGTCAATGGGGAGAGAAAGATTATCATTCGATCCCGTTTCAATTGTGCCACGAATTACACATATGATGTTTGTCAATCTTAAAAAATAATTTCCATGTCAAAAAAGTCACAGCTTGTCTTAAAACTGTTGAAATATAAGACTATGAAAAATACGCAACTAGAAAGACTACAAATCCCAGAATCCCGGTCCCGCATGCTGGCTCTTACGGAACCGACTAACTCCCCTTTTGTGTATGTGCAGCTCTCAACATGCCCAGACTTGGAGTGATTTTCACCTCTTTTAATACTTTCCGCCTCATTCTGAAAGAAAGAAGTGACATGTGCCAACGTGACGGCCGTCTTGGTGTGTGGTGCGAGACGGGAGATGTAGTTCATTGAGCGGTTTCACACAAAAAAAGTGTTACTTCACAGTTTTACGACACATTTGTATTTTTTTGACTTTCAAAATTATCTTTTAAATTGACAAACATCATATGTGTAATTCGTGGCACAATTCAAACGGGATCGAAAGATAATCTTTCTCTCCCCATTGACTTCAATACATACTTTTTCCGAAAGAAGGTCCCATGGAGCTCCCCCGGAAAGGGAGGGACTTCGCCTCTCTATGCTGTTGATGTATTGTGATTTTAAAAAGGTGTCTTTTATCATCTGGCCGGGGACAACAGCTGGAAATTAGCAATGTTGGCTAAAACTGCCCCGTTTACTGTTGATTAATGGGAACTGTCCACGACACTATCAACAAATAAACTAAACTAAATACGTACAGTTTGTTTGCTAGAGGAGAGGTCATGGCGTCATTGAAATGTAAAGGGTTCAACCTCTGGAGAGACGTTTAGTTTATCAACTCCTATTGACTTTCGAGTGATCAAATCTGAAATCCTATTTTCATCACTATTCTACGGAAGAGGATAAGGGCCACATTTTGGGGATCAGGCCAAAAGTAATGTTTTGTTTTGAGGTCTGAGAAAAAAGTCTGAATTCCTAGAAAAAAGTCTAAAATCAGGAAATGTTTTCTAAGCTTTACCGTTTTTTGTTTAATTTATAATTTTAACAACGCATTAAAAACTGCGACCCGGGAAAATATAATTCCCTAGAATCGTATTTGAGGATGCAGTTTAGTTATATGGCAACATCCATTTTCAGGCGACGTGGTTGCATGTCTTTATGCTAAGCTAACCTAATTGGTTTTGCCAAAATGTCAAATGAGTCCTTTAACTTAGGACTTCAGGAGCAAAAGCATGGACAGAAAACATTCTGGTGTGGTAACAATAATTACATGACATGTCACTTGTTAGACGCTTTTATCCAAAGCGACTTACATAATCAATACTGTGGACAATCCCCACAGGAGCAATTTGGGGTGAAGTGTCTTGCCGAGGGACACAACGACATGCTGTCTGCAGTGGGGTTTGAACCTGTGACCCCCTGATCCGAACACCAACGCACTATTCCACTGCGCCACATGATAATAAATAATATACATCCTCTATCTCAAAGGCCCTGGGGGCCGTGGCATTGTTCAGTAATCCATCACTGAATGACAGCAGGTCATCAGTCAGTTTGATGTTAAATCAAACCTGCAGAGGAACCAGAAGCCAGGTGGACTCTGCAGACCTTCAGGATCTGTTCCCTGCCCGCTCTGTTAAATTATTCAGACAGTAAAACCTCTAAAAAGCTTCAGATCATCAGCATCAGTCCCCGTTAGCTCCACGGTCTCCATCAGTCTCGGCTCTAATCATATTTATCTGGAGTTGGGACATCAGTTTTGAGGGGCAGCTCCAGAGTTTCATCCTTCAACATCAGCCGAGAGTTCGGATAATCTCATTGTGTCAAACTAACGAGTGCAGAGTGATGCCGGCAGTTCATCACCGCGGACGCATCCTCTAATTTTTCTTCTTTTGGGGCTTTTACAGGAACAAGACAAAAAGGTTGTCCTAATATTTCCACATTAGAGTGAACTGTGGCTCGATTATCTGACCCTGACGACCTTCAGATGGAGAGCTGAAGACCTCAGGGTTCTGGTTTTGATTAATTAGCTGGATGACCCTGACTGAAGCTGAAAAACACCTTGGTGGAAAAGTGTTTTTTGCTTGTGAAGCTTCCTGACTGAGTGAAATAAACCAAGTTATAAAGTGGTAGGTATGATAAGTGCTGTTCAAATTCTCTAAATGCTAAGAAAAGGTGCCTCAATGCTTCCTTTTGGGTCTCGTTTTAGCATAGCACGGTGCAGTGAAACCATAAAAATGTGTTGGCATTTTACTACTTCCTGTTCCCTCATCTCGAAGTCAACGTTTTTTTGAAAGGGTTGATAGTTGGATGTCTGAAATAAGTTGAAGAGATTTTCAAGGTTTGTCTTACAACATAAATGACATCAGTAAACAACCCACTTGTAATTGAGTGAAGCTTTTATGTGTCATAAAATCAGGGGTTGCTAACAAGTGTCTAAATGAGACGACTGAACCTCATCACCCCGAGCATTAGCCGCCTTTAGCTTAGCGGTGGTGACGTGAAGTCATGTGACCGTGCTGTAGTTCCTTTATAGCCCAACATTAGCCGCCTTTAGCTTAGCGGTGGTGACGTGAAGTCATGTGACCGTGCTGTAGTTCCTTTATAGCCCAACATTAGCCACCTTTAGCTTAGCGCTGGTGATGTGAAGTCATGTGACCGTGCTGTAGTTCCTTTATAGCCCAACATTAGCCACCTTTAGCTTAGCGGTGGTGACGTGAAGTCATGTGACCGTGCTGTAGTTCCTTTATAGCCCAACATTAGCCACCTTTAGCTTAGCGGTGGTGACGTGAAGTCATGTGACCGTGCTGTAGTTCCTTTATAGCCCAACATTAGCCACCTTTAGCTTAGCGGTGGTGACGTGAAGTCATGTGACCGTGCTGTAGTTCCTTTATAGCCCAACATTAGCCGCCTTTAGCTTAGCGGTGGTGACCGTGCTGTAGTTCCTTTATAGCCCAACATTAGCCGTCTTTAGCTTAGCGGTGGTGACGTGAAGTCATGTGACCGTGCTGTAGTTCCTTTATAGCCCAACATTAGCCGCCTTTAGCTTAGCGGTGGTGACCGTGCTGTAGTTCCTTTATAGCCCAACATTAGCCGCCTTTAGCTTAGCGGTGGTGACGTGAAGTCATGTGACTATGCTGTAGCTCGTTTATAGCCTCACGTTAGCTATCAACCTTTAACGAACGCATTTACTCTTCAAAAACCTTACATTTGGGGTTAATATGTGGAGAATATCGTGCTGAACAAAACATGTAAGTGTCATTTACGTGTGGAGGTCCTATTTTCTGGAATATTTTGAAATCCAACGGAAAATGTATGCTTCCTCCCAGGTCGGCCTACCAAAATATCATCACTGCACGACTCTAAAGGGAATTATGAACCATCAAATACTAAGGGATGGGAGATAATGTCTTCCCACGATCCCTTGCGGCAACAATATTTACCTGTCGACGCTGATGGCGCAGAGGTTGAAGATGGAGGCGGTGCACAGCATCACGTCCATCGTCATCAGGTAGTCACAGACCGAGGTGCTGAGGGTCCACACGCCGTCCTGGAACTGGAGAAACACACAGTACTTATTAACATTAACATACACACATTAACACATTTAACTAAATACATTTACTCAAGCACTGTTCTCAACAGAGCCAATAATATGTGTTTGTTTTTACTTTATTAAAATAATATTGCATGTATGCAAAATTAGCTGAAAAAAACATAAAAACTAAATAAAATGCACAAAAAAGAACTTACATTTAATTATAAACATTAACAATTGAAAAAATTTAGGATAAATTGACCATCCGTGCAGTTAATATTAAACCCATAATTGCACATCTAATAAAATAAACTATAAAATAAAATAAATACAAATCCTACATATACAAATTATAAAATGCATTAAAATATATATTTATATAAATGCATTTAAATAAATGTATATATACTAATTAATTATTCCAAGTGAATGCAGTTAAAAGCTCTAAGCATGACAATATAAAACATTAAACAATACATGCTTTAAAAATGTATGAAATTAAACATTTAACCGTAATAGCAGAAATAATAAATAAATACTTAGTATTTGTAACGACTAAACAAAGAGATAAAATAATCAGAATCAGAACACCTTTATTCGTCCCAAAGAGGACACAGCTTAATATTAACCAAGAAGCAGCAATACAAAATATTAAAGATGAAAAAATAACACAATTTTAAAATACACATCCTGTAACAGTTCTGAGAGAGATAGCAGCCAGGTATATATCGCACAGCTATCAATGGCATATATATATATATTGCACATATTGCACAACAAGGGGTGTTATAGTCTGTGTTGTTATATGTGTGGGGGTCTACCAGGGACCATGATGGTTATACAGCCTGAAGGAAGGACCTGCGTAACTTAAACTAAATATGCCGCTGGGCACCAGAGAGCGAATCCTAACGCAGGTAAATAGTGGATGTCCAGGCGAGAACGTTGAGTTTGTTCTTTTATTCTCTACACATATACAGAACAATGGTTTCACCGGTGCCTCTCTATCCTATGATCCCGGGTACCACATGCTCGTCTGGTGCACCAATCCCACCGCCACTATTAAATAACAAATCAATATATAGCTCCAACAGTATTATTGAACTACTGTTTATTTAAAGAAACATTAAAGTGTTCTCTTTACTAAAAGGTCTCTCATAATAGCTCTTACTTATTAATATAATATCTATGACAAGTTTCTTTTTGTGCTCCAATGTTTGTTGTAAACAAAAGCAGTTTAGATAACCACACAAACAAAAGGTGAACTGTGACGAGTGAAAGAACATGCTGCACGGATAAACAAACATACAAGCTCCAGAGAATCAGCGCTAAGTGACAAACACAGACTTGTTGTTATTGTCTTCATTGATTTCCTAAATCCCCATTGTTATTTCAGGGGCCCCTTCAGCTGACCTTCGACCCCGGATATGAGACGACCTCCGGAGGAATGTACAGTTCGTCTGGTGTCCTCAAATAGACAAAGACTGACTGTAACTGTGCTCAGACTTGAACTAAATTGTTATTATAAAAACATGATGACGGTCATGATCGCTGCAAAACAACAGGGTCGTTTCCAGTGAGTTTGGGCAAGCGTAATAATGACTGAGTTAATGAATAATACAATATATTAATATAATAAATGAATTAAAATTAAACAAACTTAGTGACGTCATAAAGGGGGCGGGGCTGCAGCTGAGGGTCGGCTAGAGTTCCGATTCTTAAAGGGACAGTACGCAGAGTTAAAACCATGATAACTGATGTCAAATAAAACACTGATAAATATATAGATACAAATTTAAAAAAATGTATAAATTAACAATAAAACACCTGTAAAATATACCCATAAATTAAATGAATGTTTTAATTAGATAATTGTAAATTATTATTATACCACTCCAAGGACTTGTTCCTTCCTACTGTCCCAAAAGTCCGTACTGAACTGGGAAAGAAGGCGTTTAATTACGATGCTCCTGTGGCTTTGAACCAGCTGCAAAACTGGTCTCATTAAACAGACTCAAAGCGACACTAAATGACTTTGTAGCAGGCCGCTGTGTCTGTAAATGCTTCGGCTGATCTTGTTATGACTGTGATTGAGTTTTGACTGTTTTAAGTTGTCTGTAACTGAGCTGCTGCCTATCGTTGGCCAGGACTCTCTTGGAAAAGAGAGCTGTTTTCTCAATGAGACCTATCAACAACAAATGGATTTGCAGGATTTGGGTTTTTGGGTCGTGTTGGGGATTTGAATAATTTATCCATCTGAGTCTAATGGTTCTATCTATGACCAAACATAAATGACAACAAAGGAAACCCCCCCTCAAGGCCCACTTACTCCATTGTTCTGGAGCTTTTGAGCGTTAAGCCTGATCTTCATCAGCTTATGTATTTATTTCCCCAAATGTCATACAACCCCATATATATTATATTCTGAGCACCACTTTTCCTCAATGCCAGTTTAAGATACTGCCTGGCAAAAGTAACTGCCCCGCCCTCTTTGTGGTGAAAACAAAGAATCCTCACAGCTAACGATGCTAATGAGGCTAATGTCAATCGGCAAAGTAAACAGTTGTAATGTAAAAAGTTAAAGTAGTGACTAGATGCTCCATAGGAAATCTTAAGTGTTAGCTGCTGCCTCCCACTCGTCCAATGGCAGACTTACAGGACATTGATCCTGTATTGACTTAATTAACTAAATATTGACGCCAATCATCAATCTCCAATGACATTATTTAATAGTTTGCCTAGCTGACCATCACTGGGATCTTTGTAGATAAAAAAAATGGCACATTCTCAATTCTTGGATGGGATTGGCCGAAAACAGCCAGTCAAATCGCAGCAAAAGTTTTCACCCAAAAAAGGAGCGGGGCCATGGCGTAGAGGGGAAGTACCGGATGGGTTTCTCTCATCTTTAGTCAAAAGCTCCAGACAAAAGCAAGTAATAATTTAGTACTTTTTTGAAGTCACTCAAGTTGTCCAAAAAATATATCTGAATTTTGCAGAATCTTGTGACGCCATATCTTATCAAAAGTTGCAAACGTTTTAATAGAGACTTTTTGATGAATTCAGATGTTTTGAGCTTATTGTATATATTCAGTCTATATATATTTTAGGGTCTTAAAATAATACAACAACAATATGGCAATCTTCTTACAACCCATTAGATTTACTTAAGAATTATACTTTTATTTTGAGGAACTCATGGTTTCATCTTAATGTTTGTTTATTTGGGCATTTTAAGTGTTTTATGTTTCATGGTAAAATCCAAGAAGCATTATATATATCTGTCTTATATTTTCAGCAATATCTACAGTATTAAAATACCCACAAAACCCACTTAAAACATCTATATCAAAGGGATGCACATGATTTTTAATATTGAACCAACCACTTATACATTTCCCCTTAATTAATTGATCAATTAGCTGTGGGTAGAACAAGACAAATGTTGAGTAAAGCATCCGGGATGAACAAAAAACCCTTAACAGCCAAATAACCCTCAATTTAATCCAGAAATCACGCCAAAAACTTTGATTCAAATTAAGGTGGCAATAACATTTCCTTAAAATTCTCGAAAAGCAACAATAAAGTACTTTAGAAACACATTTTTAAAGGATGCTTTCTCCTTAGTTAACACGTTAATGGTCAAGTTAAGTAGGTTTTAAGGGCCATTGACTTTCATTTTTATAAATTATCTGATACTAAGAACATTCTGCAGATGTTGTGTAATGCATCCTGGATCTGCATAACAATCTATTCACATTTCCAAATGACCCTTAATCTAGTACCAAATTCACAACCAACACTGAAGGTGGCACGCAGAGATCCATTCATTTATCCAAACAGGGATACAAAGCCCAAATGAGGTGTATTACTTTCCCTTTCCCATAAGAACCTCAATACTGTTTACTTGAGTAAATGTTCTTGTAATGTTTACTGCTTACTAACAGATGTTGTGCAAACATCCTGGATGAACTAAACATCCTTAAATTCGCTTAATTTGAAACAAACACTTAACTTTAAATTAAGGTGGCATTTTGGACTAAATCTAACTGCAGAAACCAACCAAACCTCTGCACGCAGTAAACAATAATCGTCCTAATATATTTTTCGGGTTCTCGGTGATGTCTTTTGCTCCTCCTCTCCAACCACTTTTTTTCGCTTTATTTCAGTGTTTGTTTACTTTTCGTTGTGTGCTTTTCTATTTTATTTTATTTACTTGCACTATTATCTGTTTTACTGTGTTGCACTGTTGGAGGAGACTCTGACCTAAGCTGTTCATTGGCATAACTACACTGTAGCTATATGTACACATGACAATACAAGCCTTGAATCTTGAATCTTGAATTCGGATCTCACCTCGGAATACACAAAGAGTGGCAGCACGAGCACCGCGAGCATCAGATCCGACGCCGCGAGACTCACGATGAAGTAGTTTGTGGTGGTCTTCAGCGCCTTCTCCGTCATCACGCTGAGACACACCAGCAGGTTCCCGCCGATGATCACCACGATCAGCAGCACCCCGACCACCAGGGCCGGCACGTTGTGGCCCCCTGAGGCCGCCTCCGGGGCCACCTCTCCGCTCAGGTTCCCAGCCATGTCCGCCCCACGGTCCGGCCCGCGGGCTCTCATGAAGCCCGGGCCGGACTCTGGTCCTCGCACTGTGGGGTCGTCATGGAGCAAAAAAAGAAGCTCCGGTGCGCACTTTACGCAAAGGAACTGCGCGTAAAACAGGATGGAAACAGATGCGTACAACTAGTGCGTAAAACAGGGTGGAAACAGGTTGGTTTGATAAAGACACCCCTAACTCATGATGATTAAACAGCTGCTCAGTTTCAATTCTGCTCTTCAAATCTACGGTGGTGAGCTCTTTACGCAAAGGAACTGTGCGTAAAACAGGTTGCTTTTGCAAAATAAGACACCCCTAACTCATAATTATTGAACAGCTGCTCAAAAGTTCCGCTTCCCCTCTTCTTAACTTCTTAACGTCGTGAAAAAGTAAAAACACATCGATCCAAAGCGCTAAAAGACGCTTAAATTATTGGAAAGTTGAAGCGAATATCTGTGTGTCCTTTGA
This sequence comes from Dissostichus eleginoides, assembly GCA_031216635.1. Classification (NCBI taxonomy): domain Eukaryota; kingdom Metazoa; phylum Chordata; class Actinopteri; order Perciformes; family Nototheniidae; genus Dissostichus; species Dissostichus eleginoides. The sequence goes on from CM062273.1 coordinate 6,619,549, forward strand.
TGAAAGAGTGGCGAGCAGCCGGAGTGTGTCTGCGGTCACACCCCGGGAAGTGTGTCAGTGTTCGGGTGTTTTCAGCTCCGGTGGGTTCACCTCCTGCAAAGCCCACTGCAGGGCCAAATTAGCCGATTAAAGCCGCTTATCAGCTGCGCTTTACTGTGTCCTTCAGTCCCTGAGCTCCAGCAGGAGACGGTCTCTCTGTGTGTGTGTGTGTGTGTGTGTGTGTGTGTGTGTGTGTGTGTGTGTGTGTGTGTGTGGTGTGTACGTGTGTGAGAGAGGGAGAGAGGGAGAGAGAGAGAGATAGAGAGGATGCTGCATACAAAATATCAACAACTTTATTTAAAGTTAAATTATAAGTCTAATAGTGAACAATATTATACAATAGAAGCGAATAATAATAGATAGAAATACTATCAATGTTGTTCAAATTGCATTTTTTTACGCTGCAGGTGCATTAAAAGTGTCTTCATCCACATTTTTAAATGAATGAAATCACACAGATTTAAGGTGATGTTGATACAGGCTACTCCTATATTTTCCTTAAATAAAAGTGATGGAAAGTATAACATAACAAATAGATCCTTTATTCCATATGTACCATCAGTATAAAAGCTTTAACGAAATAAACATCCAGTACAGTTTTTACTTTAACTTTGTGTCTGCTAAATGTTGGACTCACTATTTGTTATATTGGTGGGTATTGTGTAGCTGTAGCAATGCAGAATACTTAATGTGTTGTAATGTAATACTTTGACATGAAAAGTAGTTATTTTCCTCTCTGCGTAGAGGTTTATAAAGTACCAAAGTAGCCCTAAACATAAATTATTACAATTGTTATGTTATTTTAAAAAGTTGCTGGTCAGCGTTTTTCACATCAAAAAAACCTCTACACTGCATGAAAGAGTCCCTTAATGGTCTCCTCTAACCCTCATAAGAAATACTTTAGTTGAATAGTTATTCTGTTGCCTAAAGAACCTGCGTTTTTTACCTTTTACATTACATCACATTTAGGTGATGCTTTTATCCAAAGCGACTTACAATAAGTGCAAAACCCATAAATATTCAAACTCCGAACAACAAGGAAAATGTCACGAACTTGGAATCACAAGGAACTGAACTCAAATGCACGACCCGAGAGACAAAGGTTTAGTATGCAAAAAAGTACTTTATTCAAAAAAAGGATGTAGGTGACGAGGGGAAAACGGTTTCAAAAGGCACAAAAGAAAATCGCTCACAAGGTGAGGAACAAAACTTACTAAATAATTCTGGAGCATAAAATAGGCTTGAGTCATAATACTTAGTCGCTGGTACGCTGACTGCTGGCATGGAGACAGGACAAGACGAACTGACACAAGACAAGGGAAGGCTGGGGAATTTAAACAAAAGGTAACTGGGCACAGGTGGAAACAATCAGGGGCGGGGCTGGTGCTGATGAGAGCGGGAGAAACACACAAGGTTAGGGAGTCAAGGAACCTGGAATGAGACATAACAGATGAGTGTCAAAATAAAACAGGAAGTGGGAGACAATACAAAAATTGACTAAACAAAAACATGACTAGACTTAACACTTTTGACGTGACACAACAGAAAATGCAGATATATTCACTTCAAGCAAGTCATAGTAAGTGCTGGTGAATTAGTTACAAGGCCTAAATTTACTTTTTAATAATAAATAATAATTCATTGTATTTAAGGGCGCCTCTCATGACACCCGAGGACACCGTACGATTTGGTAAATATTCGAAGAAGTTAAAAGCAACAGAACATTTTAAAGTGCTTTTTTTTTAAAGTCTGGTCCAGGACAATGAAAGAGACTCAAATTCACCAGCCAGGTTTCCATCTGAATGTATTGCAAATGTTCACTGAATTAGGAGAAAATGGTCAAAGAAAATGCCTCAGTGCATGCTTTTTAGCATCCACGACAGGTAATATATTATCAGTTCTTTGAAACAGTAGATGGCGCCACTGATCCAGTCTTACTGCCAACACAGCACCAGGACAATGTGTACTTCCCGTATTCATTTATTATACAGTATAAGTAACTAAGAAGCAGTTGTTGGAAACACAAACATGTTATTCCTCAGATCCTCGTCACAAAACTAATTTGTGTTGTATGAATAGAAAGCCAGATGTAAAATATGAATATGACATAACAATATTTTTGGTGCTCAGTAGCCTACATGCAGAATGAATACACTGTAATGTAAACAGTGATATAGTATATGTAATCAATACACACATGTACACAGGGATGTAGTAGATGTAAATAAGAGGACAAAGGAGAGGATTCAACTCCTTTTTACACCAAAACTGGACTTGTATTTGTCTTATCTATGTCTATCTTCCAGGATTGACTTCCTGAAACTGTGTAACTTGAGAGCAACTGACAAAACCCCCCTGTTGTGTAACAAAGGGAGGAGCTCAGACAGGGAGGGACTTTAAAAGTGAAAGTATGAAGTAAGAGAGGCAGACTCCATTTCGTACTTCGACAAAGCAGGAGGAAAAACAGGGTGAGTGTTAAAACCAGTCTCTGCTGGGCATTTACAAGATTATCATTCAGTCTGTCATACTGTTAGACAGAAAAACACAGTCTTGATAAAGAGAGGAACCTCCTGGAGTCCAACGTGACTTCTTTAAATGTAACTTTTTCCGTTTCCTGGTTTATGAGCAAGTATTCCTGCATGCAATGCGGTCAAAATGGAGGGCAACCTGTCTGAGATTTCACTAATTTGTTGTATTCAAACCAAAGTTAACCAATAAGATGGTTCTGATTTAAAGGAATTGCATTTAATTGTGTGTGTGTGTGTGTGTGTGTGTGTGTGTGTGTGTGTGTGTGTGTGTGTGTGTGTGTGTGTGTGTGTGTGTGTGTTTCCAGTTAATCTGTCAGACCTGAGAAGATGGATGATTTAAGAAAGGACAATCCTAGAGCCACCAGCCCTCCTCGGTATGTGGAGAGGATATGGTAAGGGTACCTCCAGTCTTCAGTAATAATCCTTGGACCCTCAGACACAAAGGAAGAGTCTATGTGGTGTCACCTGACCAGAAGAGGAGTTTTTATGCCATGTGATATCTCTGTCATTTAGAGTACGGAAAGGTTCAGTAAAGGAACACAGTAGAGTACAATACAAGGGTTTAAAGAGGCCATATTCTCAACAACAAATTCAATACAGGGATTTTAGCCTTTGTAGACCCTTTTCCATCACCTCTGTCTATCCATAAGCCCCCCCCCCCAAATAATTGCCTGTTGACTTTCTTTGTTTGTCCTTGTTTGTCCACCCTCCCTTACACTGTAAAGCGTCTTTGAGTTCATGAATATATAAACATTAAACAACTATTATTATTATTATTATTATTATTATTATTATTATTTACATGCACAAATACCTACATAACACACTACAGGAAAGGGAAGACCCCAAACAGCATAAAAGGACCCCTTTAAATGAACTCATGCTGGGCTCTTTGGCATCATCATCAATACATGACATGTTATTCAGCTGTTGCTTTTATTCAAAGCAGCATACAAACGCAATAATACTGTAGACATTTTGCCCGAGGACATGTTGTAATAGTTAAAAGAACGACTGTTGAAATAATTCTCACCCTCGACATCCCTACAGGCTGAAGGGCGACGAGACCAAGCCTGAGAAAGCGAACACCTGTGAGTATTGAAACCATATCCTCCATTCATTAAAGGCGACCTATCATGCAAAATGCACTTCTTGATGTCTTTTATACGTATATGTGTCCCCGGTGTGTCGGGGAACTCACGCAGCGTCAGAAAATAAAACCCTCTCTCTTTTCCTCCGTACCCAAATCTCTAAAAACGGGGAACAACAGAGCTGATCCAGATCTGCGTCCGATATGACTTAATATGAGAAATGTGGGCGGGCTTTACACCCACGGCCCTATCAGAAACGTTGCTATCAGAAACAATGCCCGACTGTTTTGGTCATCTTTGTTTACATTAGCAAGCATCGCTAACACTCAGAGCTAACCTGTACTGGAGAGAGCATGTGTAAAAGAGCAGGAAATAAAAAAACTCACCTTGTGGTAAACCTGAGAGAGAAAAAGCATTTGAGCTCCATATTGTTTCAGAAATAATCCTTGATGTAGTTTGGAACATGATGGCATTTAATCACGGCAGCATTGAGCTGAATCTGCCGGGTAATTCTGAGCAGGCATTAGCTCCCTTTTTTTTCAAGCTAAGGACCCAGACTAGCAGTTCTCTAACAGGGCTGAAATAGAGGGATATATGAGAGGTGTCTAAAATGCATGATCTGTTTGGTATTTTGAGCAAAACGCATCATATACAGGTTTTTAATATATTTGTATATGTCTGAGACCCATAATATATGCCTAAAAATAGCATAATAGGAGACCTTTAAACTTGTGAACATTAATGTCTGACGGCAAAAGGAGCGTTTCTTCATATCGAAACACTTTATTTTCCAAAAGTTTTCTAATTATTATGACGCTTTCTCTTTCACTTCTTCTCTCCATCAGATGACCGCTATGGCGTAGAGGATCAGACAACAGAAGCAAAGGTGAAAGAGGAGCAGTGGTTCAGCGAGAAGTATATTTAATGCTGTTTAACCACTGATAACATTTAACCTCTTAAGCCCCACGGACCCGCCGAAGGGGCCGAAACCACAACATCTGCAAGCAACAGTGTCTGAGGGCTTCTTAAGATTTAATAAACTATGTATGTTTCATATCCATGTAACGGGAAGAAACTCAGCTAACTGATCATTTTTATTTTTTTTGCAAAAAAAAACACAAGGCTAACGCTGAGCCTCTGAATCAGCCCAGAGCGAAAAAATGCTAACGCAGTTTGCACAGAAAACATGGTATAACATCCTTATTACTTATCGTAACTGCACATCCAACATATCGATTAGCATCGTGAGAATACACAGAATCGATAGGTATCTATGTCATCACTCCATGATAAGAACTCGCGACATTATAAACAAAAACAGACAATACACGACGTAGCTCTAGGTAGCAAAAACGGCAATATGTCTTACGTTAGCTGCTATTCGGATCAAAAGTCGTATTCAATGGCATTAAATCGAGAAAAAACGCGGCTGAAGGTTAATCCATAGGTTAATCCAATGTGTCTGTCACTTTGAAAAAAATATTGATAATCCATAATTCAATTTTTATGCAAAAATCGGAGAATAAAAATTAGCTGCTAATGGTAGCCACCAGAGTGTGTCGCAGCTCCGGTTTTGTCTACGTGTCACTCTCACTCCTTATTTGGTAACCTGTGTGTGTATGTGGAGCTTTCCCTCGATTCCATTGGCTCTAGCGGTTAAAAAGAGATGTCAATCATCAAAATCGACCGAGGGGGGGCCAGAGATATGTCAAATCCACCCAAATGACCCCAGAAGTGTTTTCTTTTGCTAAATCTCTCTAAAAAGGTCAAATTTCACTTGTTTTGCATCAATCTTGATACAGGGTACTTATTATATGTTGTACTTTGGATTCCTAAAGCTTTTAGTCTACTATCCCATCATCCAAGGGTAGTTTTCACTATAAGTAACACATTTTTTTTGGACGGACACTATAATTTACAGTTTTTTTACTATGTTCAATCTGAATTTTCTTTAAAATAAAAAACATCTATATTGATTCTGACTTTTCTACATCCAACTCACAGGTTTATCATTACTTTGAGAAATTAGAAGTGTAGTTATGGTCATTTGTTCTGGAAATGTCATTTTCGAGCCTGAGACCTGAAAAACAGGCTTGGGGCTTATTAACTAATGGTTAATTTAATTCTGTGAGCTTACGTTTTATTCCTTAACAGCTATTGTGTTGAATGAAAATGATTTTCTCCATTTAAAAAAACTCTGTAAAAAGTTTAGTATACCTACTCATACAAAATGGAATTAACAAAGGAAATTGCTTTGTTGTATTGGTGAATAGATAAAATACAAAAAAATATATGTTAGTTAAAAATGTATACATAAATAAATAAAGAATAATACAACATTTTTTAACTGCTCATGTGCTGTGAGCTAAGTCCCGCCCCAATGTGCTCTGATAGGCCAGTATTAGCCGGCTTGTGATTGGCTGGTACTACTGTGCTTCGATTGGCTAGTATGACTATGCGGTGATTGGCTGGTACTGTTGTGCTGTGGTTGGCTGGTACGACTGTGCTTCGATTGGCTAGTATGACTGTGCTGTGATTGGCTGGCATTACTGTGCAGTGATTGGCTGGTACTGTTGTGCTGTGATTGGCTAATATAACTGTGCTGTGATTGGCTAGTATTACTGTGCTGTGATTGGTACTGTTGTGCTGGGATTGGCTATCATTACTGTGCTGTGATTGGCTGGCATTACTGTGCAGTGATTGGCTGGTACTGTTGTGCTGTGATTGGCTAGTATAACTGTGCTGTGATTGGCTAGTATGACTGTGCTGTGATTGGCTGGTACTGTTGTGCAGTGATTGGCTAGTATTACTGTGCTGTGGTTGGTACTGTTGTGCTGGGATTGGCTATCATTACTGTGCTGTGATTGGCTGTTACTGTTGTGCTTGTGATTGGGAGGATCCTGACTAACTACATTTTTTTTGGTCTTATGATGTAATGCTCTAGAATTGTGTTTTTTGTTCTTTAAGGTAGAATTGATATCTTTATCTCTGTTAAAATAACCAAATGTTTTCCTCTCATAACTCCAGGATTTTGTAACCTTCTCACCTGCAGTGTTTCAATGCAGGTTCCAACAACCTCTATACAGGTAATCCCATAACATGACGCATTGCATTGTCTTTATTTAGTTTAATGCTCAGGTATTTCATATAAGGCTCTTTCCAGTAGACATATATTAAATAATGCCTCTATGTATGAAATAGCAAATAGCAGGGGCTTTCAAGCTTTTCTAATTGTAACCCCTCACATTAATCAGGTTGTATTTGCCGACTGGTAAGACTTTCTCTCCACCTGATCAGTTGGGAATCCCCCATCCGAAAGTCTTTGAATCGTCATTCTGATCCGTTAATTGGAAAATGTAGAGGTCTGTTATTATAAGGATGCTCTGATGAAGGGACCATGTGCTTTCTGTTAGTCCGCACAAAATAGTCCGGTCAATGAAACGTCAGCTGTGATGTTACACACATTAGCTCTCCTTCGTCAGTAAACACCATACTTCTTCAATCGTCATTTTTACGGAAGAGGATAAGGGGCACACGAGAAAAACATTTTGGGGTTGTGAAGTAAAACAATATTTGAGTTCTGATTTTAACCCTAACCAAACCGGAACAGCAGAAGAAGACAGACAGGAAGTAAACACTGAAGGGAACACAGTATGGCTTCGGCAGTGTTTAAAGAGTGGTTTATGGAAAGGAAAATGTGAACGGACTTGGAAAGTTACAGGAAACCTCGATCAGTGCTGCCGTCATTTTAAGTTAAGTTGTTGTCGCCGCAGTTTCAGCCGTTGCTACACAGTAAACCGACTTTTTTTGTTGGTTTTATGTTAAAATCAACATGTTGTGCTAACTGTGCCGATGAAGCTTAAAGTGAAAACACATCATTTGAGCAACAGCTCAATAAATGCTTGTTATAAAAGTGTGTCCCTTCTATGTCTCCAGATACAAGTTCCCTGGTCCCGGAGTGTTCCGGTGTGATTTGACTAACCTGGTGTTCGTAATGGCTAAAGAGGCAGAGCTGACGTACATGACCCTCATTTGGGACGAAGACCTCCTCAACTCAGGCGGAAAGACGCCTGCAGGGCCGCTGTTCCAAATCAAGAGTGCTGTCGAGGACGCCCTAACTCAGCTCCGCTTCCCCCACAGTGAAACAAAGGAAGGTAAAGACATCTGCAATGCTAGGATATACATTTTTAGGATACCGAGTAGTACCAAGTAATATCGAAAACCTGTGAAAAGTTATAAAGCAGCTGTTGGGAGGCTCCGATGTCGATACATTAGAATAATTTTAAAGGTCACCTATTATGCAAAATACACTTTTTCATGTCTTTTATACATACATATGTGTCCCCTGTGAGTGAAGAGATCTTTTTGTCCTGATCCATTTATATAAAAACCTGTCTGAAAATGAGCTGATCAGATTTTGGCCACTTTATGATGTCATTACGATGTTTTGGCTTGTAGGTCAAGGTAACCCCCCCTCCTTATTACCTGAATCTCCTCCTAGAGCACCATTGTGTTCTTTTAACCAAATATCTCTCAGAGGGGCGTGGGGAGTGGCTCCTTATTTTCATCTAAAGTAACAGACAGAGAATCAGCACTTTGAAACAGGGCTGAAACAGAGGGGATTATGGGATGCTGCAATGATCTGTTTGGTGTTTGGAGCCAAACACTTCAGAGACATGTTCTGTATATATCTGAGAGCTATAATATATTGATGAAAAAGAGCATGATAGGGGACCTTTAAGCAGGGACATGCACAGACATTTGGAGGGGCTATTGCTCTAAACTAGAAAAAGGGCACTGCCCCCCCCGAAAAAAAAAAAGACCTTTTGAATTTTTTTCTAAATGAAATCCAGGGACATTTTTTGTTTTGCGGTCCATATCTCATTAAAATATCTAATGTTAGTAACTATTAAAGAAACAATGGGGACAATTCTGTTTTAATGTAGGCTAGTTGGACCATTGTAACTGCTGTGCAGACATACTGATAAAATAGGGCTTCTAAGTAATTTTCTTAAATAAACTCACTAATTAATTAAACCAGTTCAATACGCATAATTCTTATTCTTATCATTCTTTATGAGCGCAGTAACGGTAAGGTATCTAATTACTTCTTTATTTAGTATTCCATAACTTAATAAAGGGGTTGTTGAACTAAAGTAGAGACATGGCAGAAATCCTACAATAAAGCGGGACCGTGAAGTGTTCTCCGTGAGAGGGCGATCAAGAAAAGAGAGCGAGCGGCCCCGTTGAGGGAGTTTACGGAGCAGATGAAAAGACACAGAAAGACAGAAGCACAATAACAAGTATATCCTATTTAGATTTTTTGGTGTAAATAACCGACGGTGTCAAGATGAAGTAAAGTCCCCTGGTTTGTCCCCTACTCTAACTGCCATGAGAAAACTCAAATCAATTTAAGCATATTTTAGTAGCAGAGCTCAAAACGGCTCCTTTCCCCTCTGAAGTCCTGCCCTTATGTCTCGTAAAACATATCAAATCCTGCATTAACTTTTTTAATTGTAATTTTCAGGCAAGGTTAAGCATAAATGTAGAAAAAAAAAACCCTGCAAGTTGCTCTTTAAAAACGGGGACATTTCCGGGGACAGATTGACCCGGGGATTTGCCACCAAAGCCAGGCGGGCATTTGGTATGATCACCATAGCCATATGAGGCCGGAGGGCTGTCCTTTGCTTCCAGCTGTCAGATTGTAAACAAAGTCACGTGACTGGGGGCAGATGACAGCGCTGACAAGGTGTGTTTTATCGCAGCGAGACGCTACAATACTAATTGTGGGCTTATGTTGATTCGGCCACAACAGAAAAAAACCAACCTCTTGCTCTCTCCAGAGGGGCAGGTCAGCCAAAGAGGGCAAAAGGGCCGTTGCCCGGGCAACATTAGCCCGTACCTGTGCACGTCCCTGACTTTAAGGGATAAATTAGGTGCAGATGAACCAATGTTGATCAGCTCTTTGCCTTCACAGCGATGAAGGATGGCGCATTGTCTGTGGCTGACATCTCTGATGAGGGAATGAGCATCTTGAACCCGCTGGAGATGACAGAGACTCACGTGGTCGTGGACGTCCCTCACCTCTCTTCCTTTGGCCTGGTTTGGCATATCATCAAAAGGTTTATGGAAAAGAACCGGCCAATAAGGAGCCAAGTCATGCTGTACCTACGAACACCGATCAAAGAGCTTCAAATAATGACCGTAATTGTCCTGCAGGACAACGTCCCTTTGCATGAGGTAAAGCCATCCGCCATATGTGCTCTCCATCAGCCTCAACACTTCTTTTAAGCTGTTTCCAAAAGGGCGATCAAAACCCACTGTAAGCGCCCTAAGGTTTTATGTAGTCTGTGTTTCTTATTTTTATTATCATCATTATTTGTTCAGACTGTACAAGTTGCTTTTTGTTGTCATCCCTTTCGGCAGTAGAGTGGTGCACTGATGATGTAGGAGAGCCCTGACCCTAACCCTAACCCTAACCCTCGACAAAAAGCAATGGGATTTTTCCATTGGATTTCGGAATATTGCAGAAAATTAGATATTGTGCAAACACACGTTTAACTATACTTACAAATTATGTTCCTATTGCTAATCCCCAAAGACGGACACCCCTTTTATGACTTTTGAAGCGTCAATGCAATCGGCAGAAGTAAAAAGCTATAACATAAAGGAAATACATCACAGTCGCATGGCTGTGCATCAGAGACCGCTAAGCTAAAGGTGGCTAATGTTCAGCGTGATGAAGTTTAGAGGTCTCGTTTAGTCACTTGTTAGCAACCGCTGCTTTTAAGAAAGATAGAAACTGACATTCACCAGTGGGGTATTAACTGACATATTTAATGTCCTAAACGTGAACAGTTTGTGTAAACCACAGACCTTATTTCAGGTTACTAACCAAAAACAACAAATTAAATAAAATGTTGGCTTCGAGATGGGGGAACCATACATTTTAAAATGCTAGCTCATTCTTCACTCACTCATTCCTGCAGCTCTCTGTTGGCACCGTCAACATTTGTTGTGTATAAATGTCATGAACTCAAGTGATAGAAATGTCCTGTTTCTGAAGATTTCCAGACAACAAAATGGTGCTCAGCGCGTAAGGATCCCAAGCCACTGTCAGCTGGACTTTGGTCACAAATACAGCATTCACGTTGATCCTGAAGACCTGTTCCTGCAGCCAATGGTGAGTAAAGTCACAGCTTCTCTTCGAAGGCCCGGTGTCTACATAACGTGCCTTTCTGTTTTCTATGAAACCAACTATAACTTTTCACTGAAAGCAATATCGAGGGTCATCCTAGTCAATCGGATCAATTTTGTTTCATTAGATTGTCTTTGTTATGATAGTTTTAGTATGAAGGACACGGTCAACAAAAAGCTTCCTCTCCATTTTCTACAGTGACGTCCTCAGTGTTCCTCTGATAGTTGAGATATTTTCCGAATGCTTGGTCAAAAGAAGCTGGTAACAACAGGTTTTTTTCACAAGGTGGTCCTCATGCAATGGCGTACACTCTCTTCTCATTGGTATCCATTGAACCAAGAGCCTAAAGTCGCAATGTGGAACTGGCGCTAATGCTTATAAACAAACCATACATTTCCTTTTGGCTGTATGTAGATTCACAATCATGAAAGAACCAGGTTAACACTTAATTTCTTCTGTTCTGGTTTTCAGCATGATGAATTCTCACCAAGGCTCGGACCAAATTACCATCCGACATTTGAAGTTTTCCTGGACACGAGCACAGAGTCCCTGAACTTGAAGCTCCAGGACCAGAGCGGGAAAGTAGCTTGGGAAAACAGACTGTATCTGCAAGGTACCGCCTCCGACTGATGTCAAGTTCAGAGCCCAGTGATAGACAAGATACAATAGAACAGTATAGCTGTAGTGCACCTTCATGCATTTTGCTCCATCTCATCATCTTTCAAGTGAACAAAAAGGCAAAGAAAGGAGTTATTTAGAGCATATGTTATCTGTGGAACACTACATTTAATTTCTTCTGAGCTTTACAGTTATTTTAATCTCTGTTGTAAGTGTTGTTGGTTGTATAACAAAAGTATGTTTCCTCTTTATCTTCCAGAAGCAAGATGGTTAATGTCCCGGCGAATGCCCTATTCAGACATGCAGCTGATCTCTCATCGGTCAGAGCTCAGCAATGGGATATCTCCAGCTACTCTGGAGAAGCTTCTCGATGTGCTTATCGAGAGTAAAATTCTAACTGATGAGCAAATTGCATCAGTCAGCGCCAAACCCCAAGAAGAAAGAGCAAGAGAGGTGCTGCAGATGGTGCAATACAAGGGACGAGATCCCAGCACAATCCTGCTCTCTGCTCTCCGTGAGGTCGACCCGGTGATCTGCAAAGAGCTCGAGATAGACTATTAAGAACCCGTAGTGTGAGGAGAAATCTCAACCCCAACCCTAAACCCCTCTGGAGCTTATTCTGAACGCAGCAGCCCAATTATTCTAAAACCCCCCCTCAGTTCTCCCACAAATACACCGCCCTCCCCTCCCCTCATTGGCTACCAGTAGATGCCCATATCTGCTTGAAGTCACTGGTAATGGCCTACCTTTTGGCACTTTTCCTTCCTACATCCAGGACATACTTAAAGAGGTCCTTTTATGCTTTTTTCTGGTTCCCCTTTCCTGTCGTGTGTTGTATGGTCTGCGAATGCTAAAATCCCTGTGTTTCCTCCAGAAGGAGTTTCTCTCACAAGAACACACCTATCTATTATCCTGGCTCCAAAATGGTGGATTGAACTCCCAATTTATATCATGACAGCTGAACGTCTACACATCTTCTGTCACAGAATCAACACCCACCTGTTTCAACTGCACCTTTTCCATAAAAAATAGAAATAAAAATCTCACTGTCGTAGCACTTGGTTTATGAACAGCTTAGGTACTTTCAGGATTCTTGCTTTTTTGGGGGTCTATCTTCATGGTTGATTGAACTCATTGTTAGTCGCTTTGGACAACAGTCAGCTAAATGAAATGGAAAGATAGAAACAGCGCATTTTTTCTTGTTGGCACTATAATATTTGTAGATTAGCATATAGAAGGAGGCTTTTTAATCAACATCAGCTGCAAGTAAACACTATAGATGTTAAATTCAACTCTTATTTTCTGCATTCAACGCATCTGTAACTTTTCCAAAAATAAAAATTGTCAATATTGATATTTTGTCGTTGTCTTACTTCAATTATCTCAAATGTGTCAAACATTTTACAAAACCAAAGAAATCTGTGATTTAGATTAAGTTTATATTTTATCCCGCGGTCATAATTTGACTTTTTAAACCGTCTTAAGCCACATTTTTACTGTATCATTTTAGATTTTGGTAGTTTTTAACCATATATACCAGTCATTCGACGTCTAGATCTTAAGAATATAAGATACATACGTTTAGAAAACATTAGTAGCAGCCGAACAAAATTGGGGAAATGCATTTTTTTCTCAACTCAGTGCTTTTAAAGTTTAAAAACTTGGTGTTTGTTTGAGACCCCTGTGGATAATTCGGCACCGGTAAAAACCTCCTGTTTGCTAGCTGCATTGACAACAAACTCCTTCGATCAGTCCAGAAAATGACATAGTGTATTTAATATGATCATTTAAAGAGAGACTGCTCGGACGTGGACTGTAAAACAGTTACACACATTCTGATTCATTCAGGTTTATTCGTATCATCAAATTAGAGAGTTAAAAAATAAATAAAATACAAACCAAAAGATATAACCGCTGTGAATGTGGGCGGGGCTTAGCTTTAAATCAGGACCACTGATTGGCTCTTTACGCTAATGAACTGAATTGACATATACAGAGGCGGGAAGTAGTGGAGTACAAATACTTTGTTACTGTCCTGAAGTACATGTTTCTGGTATCAGTACTTTACTCCACTACTGATTTTTCCGACGACTTTTTACTTTGACTTCTAACATTTTGAACCCAAATACCTGTACTTTCTACTTCTTACATTTTGAACACAAATACCTGTACTTTCTACTTCTTACATTTCTAACACAAATACCTGAACTTTATACTTCTTACATTTTCCAAACAGGCTGGTTCCTTTAGTTTGAATGTGTGTTTGGTGGCGTGATCATTATTATTTAGAGTCATTGCGTGCCTATTGATTTGAACACGATCCGTGTATCCATCATTTCCTGGTCTTCTCTAAAGAAGAGGGACCAATGAAAACGTTGTCATGTTGCCGTTGTTCAGCATGGAAACATTCATTAGCTAACAATGACATTATTGTTCTATTAATATAAAGGGAGGTCAGGTACTCTTTAAAACAGCTGGTAGATATGGGTACTTTTTACTTAGGTGACTGATTCTATAATTTGGGGTACATTTCACATCAACAAAACAGTACAAAAAAAGTGTTCTTTCTCAATAGAACAATCAGTGGTTCAAGTTAGTATATTCCTCAGTGTAACATATCCACTAGTTGCAAAGCTTAAACATTTTTTTATTTTATTTTATTTTAAGGGAAAGGATGTTTTCACTACTCAGTTTGTCAACTATGTTACGGACAAACTTGATGTCATTACAATCATTTGATTAAGTCCTGCACTTCAAGTAAAATCAAATTTGAAATGCTCTTGAGTCTATTCTACCATATATTTAAATATTTTTTAAAGTTTAAAAAATAATTGTATTAAAATGTTGTTTTTTCAAGTGATATGTTCAGCACTGTCATTAAGGATAGGGATATTTTGTATTATAAAACTACCATACAGGTCATTTTGATAGTTTTAAGAGATGTCATGTAAAACTCCAACCTGTGTAGATGTACATTATACTATAAAGGATATCAGAAGCACTATTTTAGATATTTTAAATTTGAAAAAATGAGGTGCAACATAGTTGACAATGAAACTCAAACATTTGACGCAAATAACATAGTTGACTGGACACATTATTAACCATCAGCACTATGTTCATTTCAAGGCAGAAGTGCAAAATTCCATTGATAATGATGTCTACATGTCATACAAATTGTCAACTAGCTTACCTGTCAACTAAGTTACTAGTTATTACATTACTGGGTAACTTAGTTGACAGGTAACCTAGTTGACAATTTCCCTATTTTGACCCATCATTTCAATGGTAGACCTTGCCTGGATGACCACATGTCATTTTCTTGAACAGGTTAACATCACATTTGAACATATAATTGAATTAAAATCATTAAACAATTGTAAACCATAACAATGTACGTAACATTGTTGATGGTCAATTAATATACTCATTGACAATGTGCTATTATACATAAAATATTGTAAAAAATTAGAGGACAATCACCACAGTGTGTTCAAAATGTCTGCCAAAGAGGAACATGGCATCATGTGATGCTGGTGACATGGTATTGGGACAAACCATTTTTGAGTTAAAGGGGGGAGTTCTGTTAGTAACATAGTTGACAGAACTTTTGCGGACATTCATATATTAAGATATTTAAATTATTTAAAGGAGGAAATCAATTAAAAAAATATTATTTATTCTTTAGTATTTAGACTTTTGAAATAAATGAATAATTTTTTTAATTTACTTTAATGGTTTTTATTCATTATTTTGAAACCAAGACACCCTCAACTGAAAAACTGACATAGCAAAAACTGACAATTTAAGAACATCATGACACATTTCAAGCTAAATAAAGCATAGGATGCACATAATGTTTGTGTGATATTATAACATGCTTTCCAATAATAGGCAAAATATGATATTTTTGAAGAAAATAGATAGAATAATTATAATTATCATCAATGGACATCAATGGACATGGAATGTACCCTCAATTGTAGAATCACTCAGGTACATTTTGAAGCCAATACTTCTTTACTTTTACTTGAGTAAAGAAGTTTAGTCAGTACTTCTACTTTTACCAGAGTATTTTTAAACACGAGTATCTGTACTTCTACTAGAGTAAAGAATGTGTGTACTTTTGACATCTCTGTTAAAGACACAGTGAATTTTTATTTTTAATCTTGTAACAGTTCATCCCAGTTATGATGTCCTCAGTCCTCCAGGTGGTTGATAAGCAGGAAGTGAGGTCTCAGCAGGGACAGGATGGGGCTCCGCGGGGCCCCGGCCAGGCAGTACGCCTCGTCCATGTTTAAGCCTCGTGATCGTAGCGTTTGGAGGGCGGCGCCGCAGCTTTCCCTCCCGCCGCGGGACGTCAGCAGGAGGAGGCTGAGGGGGCTGTCCAACACGCCGAACCTCCGCCGCATCTCGCCCAGCTGAGCCCAGAAACTCTGCGACGCAAGAAACGTGCATTAGCTTTTATTGAAAAAATCTTCAATAGGGCTTATAGAAAAGTACAAAAGTTAACACGATACTATTATACTTATAATATTATCACACTGTACATTTGACATTTATATTCAATTTAATATTTAATATTCCATGCCTCACATACTTATGTATATATAATAACTTATATAAACTTTTATTTATTTTCAACATGTATATTTCAGGGTTCATACACTTTTTCACCAACGATTTTCAATGACTTTTCCATGACTTCTCCATGACCTTTACCTAATTTTCCATGACCAAAAAAATGACTCTTTCTCAGCGGTACCACTGAAAATGGTTTATTTTAACATGGAACAGGAAAATAAGTTCTACATATGAAACATGTTGTGCCTATCTAAAACAAATAAAATAATAGGCTTACTAGCTTCTACAGGCTAAAGCAACTAAAATCTCTCACCAGCAAAATACCTCGTCAGTTAAATGCCATTTTACGTTTCATTACTATACGATACAGTATGTATTATCATTATAGTATTACTATTTCGGCGATTAGATAAAATATAAATTATATTTGATGCAACTTTAGTTACATTTCCATGACTTTTCCAAAACTTTGGGAAAAATATTGTTTTCCATAACTTTTCCAGGGCCTGGAATTAGCATTTTGAATTTCCATGACTTTTCCAGGTTTTTGATGACCGTAAGAACCCTGATATTTTCTAATTTCTTGTTTATTTCTTTTAATTTTTATTGTACAATGCCATGTCTTTTTATGCTGCTGCAACACAAAAATGTCCCAAATTGGGATCAATAAAGTACTTCTTATCTTATCTTACTTTATTGTGAGATCAAGT
This sequence comes from Dissostichus eleginoides, assembly GCA_031216635.1. Classification (NCBI taxonomy): domain Eukaryota; kingdom Metazoa; phylum Chordata; class Actinopteri; order Perciformes; family Nototheniidae; genus Dissostichus; species Dissostichus eleginoides. Next base: position 6,636,317 of record CM062273.1, read on the forward strand.
CGGTAATGTTTCTCTTGCATCACAGCAGCTCTGTTTGCAACATAATTTAACAAATATTTAAAGGTCACCTATTATCCAAAATCCACTTTTTCATGTGTTTTCTGTGTCCCCTTCCCCTTGTGTTCTGAAAGTTTCAGGGGAAAAAAGATTCTCTCTCTTTTTGTCCTGATCCATTTCTATAAAAACCTGTCTGAAAATGAGCTGATCAGATTTTGGCCACTTTGTGATGTCATAACGATGTTTTGGCTTGTGTAACCATTAGCCAATCAGCAACCAAGGTAACCCCCCCACCTTATCACCTGAATCTCCTCCTAGAGCACCATTGGGTTCTTTGTAACCAAATATCTCTCAGAGGGGCGTGGGGAGGGGCTCCTTATTTTCATCTAAAGTAACAGACTGTATTTAATTTGAGGATTGACTGGTGCACAAAAGATCTAGACGAAAGAGGTATCATCTTTTGTTTACGTGAGTACCTGAGCGGCGTCTTGGCTCGCTGATGGTGGTTCTGTGTCGGTCCGGATGACGGCGTCCTCGCAGAACACAACTCTGAGCTGCTCTGACGAAGCTACCTTCTCATTTAGCAGTGCCGAGAAAACACCTGGACCAATGAGAAGGAGGATGATTCACCTGGACATTCACACTAGAAATAGACAGGATGGACTTTGAAATAGCCGAGATAGTTTGAAAAAAGACCTTTTTGTGACGCCTGCGCAGCCTCGTCTCTGTCCGTCGTCAGGAAGAGATGCACGTTATTTTTCAGTAAACTCTCCGTGAAATCCTCCTCGCTGGAAAAACAGAACCTGCTTATTTCAAGACCTGCAACAGAGCGGGAAAGACATCAGGACAAAAGGTCAACCACTGCATCAATAAGACAAAAGGATAGCCATAGATTACCGTAAAGTCTGGTGTTGATGCTGCTGGTTAAAGTTAGATTAACGTGATGTTTAGTGTTGCTGCTGACGTATGAAATTGGATTTCCGTAATGTTTGGTAGTTCTGATGCCTGTTAAAGTAGGATTACAGAAATGTCTGGTGGTGCTGTTGGAGATTAAAGTTAGGTTACTGTAATCTCTGGTAGTTCTGATGCTGGTTGAAATTGGATTACCGTAATGTTTGTAGCTGCTGAAGGTTCAAATTAGATTACCGTAATGTCTGGTGTTGATACTGCTGGTTAAAGTTGTATTACCGTACTGTTAAATTCTGCTGTGATAAAACGCCATCCTGTTTAAACCACGTCAAGGATTATTTCTGAAACAGTATGGAGCTCAAATGCTTTTTCTCTTGCGGGTTTATCACAAGGTGAGTTCCTTTTTTTTAATTTCCTGCTATTTAAACACATGTGCTCTCCAGTACAGGTTAGCTCTGAGTGTTAGCGAGGCTTGCTAATGTAAACAAAGACAAGATTACGTCCAAAACACGTCAGGCATTGTTTCTGATAGCAACTCTCTGTGGGTTCGCCGCCAATTTGACGTCATATCGGCAGCACATCTGAATCAGCTCCGTTACACCCCGTTTTTAAAAGATTTGGGTACGGAGGAAAAGAGAAAGGGTTTTATTTTCTGACGCTGCGTGAGTTCCCTGACACACCGGGGACACATTGTTATGTATAAAAGACATCAAAAAGTGCATTTTGCATGATAGGTCCCCTTTAACATTGGATTACTGTTATGTTTGTTGCTACCAAAGATTAGAGTTTTATTACCATGTTTTATACTACTGCTGCTGCAGGCTAAATTTAAATGAATGAGTTGCTGCTGAAGATTAAAGTTAGTGTCCAGGGCTGCTGATGGGTGAAATAAGACTACCGTAATGTCCAGTGATAGAGTTTATGGTCACAGTTAGAATACCGTATTGCGCTGCTCAAGGTAAAAGCGTTATTACCGTAATGTCTGGTGTTGCTGCTGCTGGTTAAAGTTAGATTGCTTCTTAAGGCTAAAATGTTATTACCGTACTGTTTGTTGCTATTGCTGATCATTAAGGTTAGATAACTGTAAGTAAAAGTGATATTACCGTGATGTCGGGTGTTGCTGATGATGCGGGAGCTCTGCTGCTGTTGCTGACTGTCGCTGGTGATCAGGACCACATCGAACAGCAGCGACTCAGATGGATTTTCCTCCAACAGACGTTCGTTCACTCTCTGCAGCACCTGAGTTATGAATTAAATTGAAAAGTTTCCTTTAAAAGTTGAGTCTGGTGTTGTTCTTTCTTTTTCTTATTGTAAACGTTGCTCTCAAAACTCCAAATCCATTATAAAATCTGTTCAAACATATCACAAGTATATTTAGGTTTCAATTTAAAATAACGGCTGAGTCATTACCAGTGCGCCAAATATGAGGAAATGGTGCGTTTGTAGGGAACTATTTTCAGTGACGGATTAATCCTCATTTTCTCACTTGCTCTATTTCCTGGAGCAGCAGCATGTGAGTGTGTGGGATTGACTCAAAATAAACTACTTTTTACACAAAATTAGTTTATGGCACAGTGTTAGAAAAATATCACTCGTCAGGATTCAAATCAGGATTCATGTATTTATTATCCTTGCAAGAATGGAAGTAGTCATCACATACAGAGCATCAACTAGTTCCTGAACAGTGTCCTTCACATTCTGATATCCAAGAGAGGGAGTTACACAGTCACAAGATGGAGGAATAGAAAGCAGTATTCAATGTTTAGTTCAGATTAGCTCCACGTCAGAAATGATCATGCTTGTCATATGTCTATCTCCATAGAGGCTGAATCATCATGTTAATCACATAGCTATCATATGCCTAAAACAGTCCTGATGCTCTTCTAGGTAATCATACATCCTGTCATGTACACAGTTGTTATCATGTGCTACTCTGATATTGGAAGAGTACATTCAGGATTTTCCCAACACACAGATATATGAATATGGCTATGCTCACCTGAGTTCATTTTAGAGGGGAACACATGATTTCACTAACCAAAGAAACTGTTTTTAATAGTTCAGTGTTAGAGTCTACCTGTAGCAGAGGGAAAGCCACGCCCACTTCGCACACCTCATCTCCATCATCAACTCCACAGTCAAACACCGCCCGAGACGTTACCGCGACGACCACCGCACGATCAGCCTCTTTCTGCAGAGGGGAAAGATTCAAAGATTTCAAAGGTTTTAAAGATTTTATTGTCATATGCACAAAGTTACAGTGTAGAAATGGCAATGACATTCTTATGACCTGAGCTCCTCCAACAATCCAACACATATAATAAAATACAAAAATACAAAATAAAAAGTATTGCAAAAAGTCTATATACATGTAAATAGAAACAGGATCTGCATCTTCAGACAACAAACAGTGGTGGAACAAGTATTCAGATTCTTTTCTTGAGTAAAAGTTTTAATACCACACTTGAAAAAACCCCAATTTCAAGTAAAAGTATTGCATCTAGAATAGTACTTAAAGGTGGGGTAGGTAATTTTGGAGAAACCAGCTCGAGTGCGCTAGAATTTGAAAATACACAGCCGGAAAAAATCTGCCACTTCCTTACAGAGCCCCTCCTCCAACACACACGAACGCGCACATGACCAATGAGGGCACGAGATAAGTTTGTGCACAGATGGAAGGCTGACAGGCAGGTAGGCCATCCAGTTATTTTAGCCGGGCCGGCTCAGATGATTGGTCGTGCTTTTTACAGCGCCACGGCTTCCACAGATGACAATTTGTTATGGATTTGTTGTCAAAACACTTAATATATTCATTGCTATCGGGATGTTAAGAGCATTCCATGGAATATAACAAAAAGTGTATCTCGAGCCGGTTTCTCAAACTTACCTACCCCACCTTTAAGTCAAAAGTATTTAAGTATGGTTAGGAAAATGTACTTATCAGGAGTCAAAGTACTCATTGCAGAAAGTAAAAGCAGCAAATCCTCACATTGAAGAAGCTGGAACAGTGAAGTATTTTGATATTAAAGACTTCTTGAAGCCAATTTATTTTCTGTTCACCTACTCATGGTCTTAGTACCTTAATTATAATGTCGGATGGTTGAATTTATACTAAAATAATCATGTTTTAATCATGTTTCTCCTATGTATTGTGTCAAAATCTGAATGTATCAACTAACAAGTAAATACATCTGTGGAGTAAAAAGTACAACATTGGCTAGTGGAGTAGAAGTATAAAGTAACATGAGAATACTTGTCTATAAGTCTATTACCTACAGTATTTGCAGACAATGCCCTTTTTCAGTCTCATATGGTCCAAACCCCTATCACAGAATATACAATTGTATCATTGCCCCGCCAGGTATGTCACAGTTAAAAGAAGACTTGTGTTTTATTTTAAACAATACTTCCCACCAGGGGCGGATCTACCGGGGTGGCATGGGGTGGCAACTGCCACCCTAAAAAGTAGCCTTGCCACCCCAGCTGCCACCCCAGTTGGCAGCTTTGTTTTGAAAGAAAAGTTGTGGCTCATCGGACATTTATGAGAGAAAATCTCTAATGTCCGAGTGCAAGTGAATGCAGCACAAGACGCGAGCCTTGTAACCATAGACTGTGCTTGTAACCCCTCCCCCGGCCCTGGCGCGAGCTTGGAAATATGATTGGCGGCAATTACATTTGAACGGGGGGACGGCGCAAAACGAGAAGCATTCAGACTCAAGTTGACGGAAGGAATGAGGTATTTGCGGTCTACAATGACAGAGAAGAGACTGTCAAGTTTGGCTGTACTCAGCATTGAATACAAACGCACCATAGCTTTAGATCTTAATACGTTTGTGAGGCGTTTGGCTGAACAAAATGGTAATCAACGCATTCAGCTGTAATAGACATGCCAACTTGATGCTCTGCTCACGGATGACTCGATGAGCATAACAAACTGTTAAGATGATGACCTTGTATGTGTGTATATATATTTTTTTTCTTTGTGGGGGTCTGCCCCCAAAAAACAGTTTTAAGTCCTGAGAAAGTCAAATAAGACGGTGTGTAAAACTACACTGCCCAGCCAAAAGATAGTAACCACTTTGATTTAACTATGCCAGTAGGTAAGGACTTTCCACTGGATAATAACTGCAGCGATGTACATGTTTTAGCTGAATACACGTTTTTTTTTAACCCTAACTGATGCAGTTAGTCACTTCTTTAATGTTTGTTCTTTCTGATGTAAAGTCAAGGTTGTAACTGTTTGCAGTAAAGTTGTGGGGTGCTGAACTGTTCCTTTGAATCTTTTGAATTTTGATACATGATATAATTACAAATTTGAAGGAGGGTGAGCAAGCATCTTGAGGAACATTCATCATTAACTCCTCCAAAAAAATAGTTTATTCAATAATAAATGAATATGTGAATCATAACAGTGATTGACAGCTGATAGGAATAATATGATTGTTAATATTATCATATTAATTCAGACAAACATCGATGAGACAGTTAATTAATGTACTTATTGCAGCAGTCTGCATAGATTTGGTACCCCTGCTGGTCTAAGAGTGAAACAAACTCATTCAGTTATTGTTCAGTTAAAATTAATTAAATGATGTCTGCCACCTTATATATTTATATTTAAGGCTTTACTGATGTGCCACAATAATGTCACCTATGTTATTGAGTTAATATATGAATATTGTGGCTTTCCAATCTAACATTGATTGATATGACTGCGATTAAATCAGCATATACTTCTGCCAGGGGATGCCACCCCTCAGAATCTCCTGCCTCCCTCTTGCCACCCCATGAATATTTGTCTAGATTCGCCCCTGCTTCCCACCCATCAATTCGGCACACATAACATTCAGATTGCATGATTTTAAAATAAAACAAATACGTGTTTCCCTTTCAATGTTCTCCCTCTCTAATGGGACGTTTTACATCTTAAAGATTATGGACATTGGTGAAATAATGTGTTGCATTATGAGCTGCATTTACAAGAAGGCATCGAGTCATAAGACTGTGAGGAAGTGAGAAAGATTAAAATACATGATCATTCAAACCTGGTGGAAAACTCTTAAGAAGGGCACGCAAACAGTGTGGTACTGCTAATATTTTCCACAGGGTGTGGTTCTGGATGTTTGTGACCTGTCTCAATGTCTTTGTGTATGAGACAGCCCTACATTATAATATAATATCCCGACCTAGGTGAATCCTACCTGCTTCACGTCGGTGTTTTGGATCGTGGAGACCATGCCCGCCACTCGACTAAAACCCTGCAGTTTATAAATACTCCTAACAAATGAATGTACCACCAATCCAACACTAAACAACTGGCTGTCAAACTAACTAACTCTAAAGTTCCTGCATAGACAAAGTGGCTCTGCACAAGTTCCGCCTACGTGCGTAACACCTTACGTTAACTTTAAGATTTTAATTTTTAGTTTTTAATTTTATTTATTCAAGAACATATATTAACATCATGTATTCAGGGGTTGGACGTATAAAGTACGAACAAAATACATACAAATAATACAAATGCAGTAAAGAAAATAAAAATACAGTGACGTTCACTTTAAGAGCGTAACATAAACATTAACGTGATGACGTCACTTCCTTGTTTGCCTGACACTGGCCACCCCGCCCACAGCAGTGATTATTGTCTCAGGTAGAGAGAAACGATCCGGGTCTTTTTAACCCTTATTTTACACCCTAAAACGTCCACACCTGGACTACCTGTTTGGGGCAGAGAAGGGGTGAAGGTCTGGAGAAGGTCCGAGATAAACCTGGTCCGGGTTGGAGCGGATTTAACCCAGTTTGTGAGCTGGTTTTGCAACCGGTTTTGGACCGTTGGGGTAAAAGGAGGAGAAGGGAAAGTTTTCTTCGGCTTAACGGTAAGAAAACCTTCTTCTGTTCCCCTTTTCCTTACTTCCTTACTTCCTAGACCTTTTATCTTGGTTACCAAAGGGGGTTCAGGTACCTGCTTGACGTCCGCAGGTAATCAGCAGGTGTTGGACTGAGAGTCAGATCAGTTAAACTGTCAGTTACCTGTCAGATAATCACTTACAGTCAATCGGTGGTGGGAAGTAACTAGTACATTTACTCCAGTACTGTAATTAAGTGCCGTTTGTTGCTACTTTAGTTCCACCTGGAGTAAATTCACAAGCTACCCTGCAGTATACAAAGTCATTAAAACTAGCCGCACCTTTACCAGCTTTGATAACACTTTAATGATCAAGCATTATAAAACAGATCATATATATTATTCTAAAATGGACCAATGTTTTGGTACTTTAAGTATATGTTGATGATAATACTTTTCTACTTTTACTTGAGTAACATTTTGAATGCAGGACTTTTACTGTAACAGAGTATTCTTACACTCTGGTACTTCTACTTTTACTCAAGTACAAGATCTGAGTACTTCTACTTTTACTCAAGTACAAGATCTAAGTATTTGTTATGTAATATTTATTATTTTACTTACCATTCACATGCACACAAACCTCCAGAACACACTACAGGAAAGGGGAAACCCCAAAAGCATAGCAGTGCCTCTTTAATACTTTTTCCACTACTTGCACTCAGTCAGTCAGACAGTTCAATGTCAGTGAGTTTTTTTGTGCTCTCGTTTCTTAAAGGTCAAAGTCAGTAAGGCATCTATCAACAGACTTTAAGATCCCTCACAAGTGCAAATACTCAGTTGTTAAGTCAATTAGTTTGTCATTCAGCACAGAAACACCCTGATACACTACTTCCAGTATAATTCAATGAACACACATTGAAATATAACATGGCCTTTGACCTCATTCACACAGTACAACTGAAGTATTCATAGACAGATATCTGTGTGTTGGGACGTGCTATGAGATTGCACATTTGTTCACTGTCTCATAGCATATTTTAGTTTACTCAGTGCAGACAGGTTGTATTGAATCTTGCTGACACTGCCCTTATTTTAACCTCTTATTCCTCGAGCCAACTCCCTATTAGAGAACGTGCTATTCAAGCATTGTGTCGCTAACAGGTGAAGGTATGTCACCATTGAGGCGAGACACTGTTGATGTAAAACATTGTTTTTTCATTGGTTGTCAGTTTTGAAAGTTTGGGCTCTTTTGATTCCTACCTCAAAATGAGTTTCACTCCCATCTGTACTCTGAGTGGTTTGTTCATATATCATCAATAGCCAGATTTATAGACTGATTATTGATGATTGCGTTAAGGATTATAACCTCTGTTTCCCTAAAAAACATGTGGAGAATAGATTTTTCTTGAAGGCTGCTGACAGTTTTTCTGGATTTATGTAGTGGTACAAACCCATATCAAAACTCCCCTCTGAAAAAACCTTTGACTCTAATAAGTCGACAATAAAACAAGAATGTGATCCTGGTTTTAACCAGTGTACACATTTCTGTGCTGTTTCTGTATGCGTTAGTATATTTAAAGATAACATTTCAGAAAACGTGTACTGTAATAAAAAACAAAGTCATGATGTGAGTGAAACATTTTTAATTGTAATATTATTCACCATCCACCTCTTTAAAAATAATGACATTTCAAATGATAAGCTCCATCTTATAAACAGGGCATTCATAAAATAGACTTTACAAGCATATTTCATGCAATTTTGATATTTAACAAACCCTTTATTTATCTCCCAGTCAGACGGGACGTTTGCAGTGAGTTAGTCTCACCTGTACAGGCAGTGCTGGAGTGTGTTCAAGGTGAAGAATGAGATCATAATCATTAGAAGCAGTCCAACCAGTCAGACCGCTCTCACTGACACAGGCTGCAGCCATCAGACACTTAGATTAGCTTAGTTTAGCATATATACTAGGAAAAGGGGGGAAATAGTGAGTGACAAAATACACATTTAAGTGTACTTAATATATCTCTGTACAAAAACTGAAATGTAAAAACTATTTGGCAACTTGTTTTGGTCCCAGCCAAGAAATAGCCCGACCCATAATCCCCTGTTAAACGTCTTGTTGATGTTTTTACTCCTCTGATTTGGTATGGATTAAACAAACTGATCTTAATATCTATGATCAGCTGATCCAAGAGGGTTTTAAATAGTTTATAAAGCTTCAGAAGAACCAAATCTATCAGACAAATGTAGTTAAGTAGAAATGGAAATAGTTAAGTACATTTCTTTAAGCTACTTTCCCTAAGTTGAGAACTAGTGAAAACTGTACTTCAGTTAGTACATTTAAAAAAACACAAAAAATAACATTCTTTTTTTTTAATCCATTGAGGCTTTGTTCAAACTTTACAAGCAGTGTGCAGAGAGGTGGACGAAATACAATTAACATAACACAACAGCTGAGATGTAACATTTACATTTCCCTGGTTTGTGAAACCACTGCAGCCTAATGTTTAATGATCAGATATTGTTGATTTTCAAAGTAACTGTCAATACATTTTGTACCAATATACTATAATTCAAGAATTAATCCTCCATTTAAAACACACCAGACACACCCATCATTTTCACCTAAAATGAAAATTATAATAAAAATGTATGTATATGTATATATACAGTATTTTACTCATGAAAAAGGAGTACATTACTTCCACTAGTAATGTCTGCAAGTATGAAACACTTTTTGAACACACAATTCTGAGACAATAAATACTTTTCTTGTCCCCCTGACATATAAAGAAGTGGCAAATGTTTATTTCTGAGTAAATAGTTTTCTGATCACTTCAAGTCATGACGGCAGGAAGTGCAATCTGTAGAATAAACTAGAGTACATTAGAACATACTCATCAGTATTTTATGTGTTTTTATGCGTCTCATCAAGGTGAACCATAGGTGATCAGATTCTGAAAGATTAACAATGTGTACAATGTACTTCCCCAGTTGAATACATTTATTGAGAGTGAATCTTTCTGTAGAAAATCAAATGGTTGTTCTACTCAGTGTGATTGACAGGAGAGATGATCAGAGGGGCAGAGTTTTTACCACCATGATTAAGACAGGGACCAAAGTATGGGTAGAGTTTCTCTTTGAAGCAGCAGCCAGTGAAGGAGTAGATCAGAGCTGCAGCATCAACATCATAAAAGGAGACCAGACCCTCCTCATAATCCACAAACACCCCCACCTTCTCAGGCTGAGACTTCAGAGAGAGACGGACTCGAGGGTTAGCACCAGCTTGGTACTCATTTTCATTCCTCAAACATATCACCCAGAAACCTTTCTGAGGAGTCAGTGAGATCTGTCCCTTCCTGTTGATCGACTCTCTGGCCACTCCTAAATCCCACTCAGTCTTCCCTTTAACCTGAACCTCGTAATAAAATCTTTCTGAAGAGAAACTCTGCTTTGCTAAGACATTGACACAAGTATCAAATCTCTCTGGATTCTTTGGGAGATTTTTGCTCACATCACCATGTTTAACTTGTTTTCCATCATCAGACAGGATGAGATCAGGTTGTGCTGTATCAGGATCAAGAGTCACCTCCACCTCATACTGCTGGACCCTCTTCAGCTCCACCTCAAGCAGCTTCTTCATCTGTTTACTGAGCGTCTCCTCCAGCTGAGTCACAGCTCTCACCACAGTCCCCTCATATGAAGGTGGACGGACCCTGACTTCTGTCCAGTTCTTGGTGGGTGGAGCAGCGTTCAGGGACGTGAAGCTTTGGAGGAGGTGGAGCTGGTCTTCAGAGCGTGAGAGCTGCTCCACCTCAGAGCTTCTCTTCTTCAGCTCAGAGATTTCCTGTTCCAGCTCTTTGATGAAGCCTTCAGCCTGTTCCTCTGTCTCTCTCTGCTTCTCTTTGATGGTGTCGATGAGCTCGGCCTGGCTTCTCTCAACAGACTCCTTCAGAGCGGTGAAGACCTGAACACCATCTGCTATCTCTCTGTCTGCTCCTTCCTTACTGAGCTCCACTGAGCCATTCATCTCCTGAATCTTCAGTCGTCTCTTCTGGATCATCTGCTGAATTTCAGCCTCTGTCTTCCCCAGCTCAGCCTTCTTTCCTTCATATTCTTCTTTCAGAGGAACAACATCATGTGTCTTGTGGTCTGAATAGGTGCAGTGGATGCAGACACACACCTGGTCGGTCTTACAGAACAGCTCCAGCAGTTTATCGTGCTTCACACACATCCTGCTTTCCAGGTTCTCCACAGGGTCGATCAGCTGATGTTTTTTGAAGCCTGCATTTTTCAGATGAGGCTCCAGGTGAGTCTCACAGTAGGAGGCCAGACACACCAGGCAGGACTTCAGGGCCTTCAGTCTGGTTCCAGTGCAGGCGTCACAGGGAACTTCTCCTGGTTTGACAACTTGTTGCTCTGAGCTGCTGCTGCTGGCTTTCTGTTGAGCTGACTGTCTGAACTGAGCAGACATCTCAGAGATGAAAGTGTTGACCTGCAGCTCAGGCTGTGTGTTGAAAACCTTTTTACAGTTGGGACACTGACTCGGGACATTTATATCCCAGTGTTCAGAGATGCAGGCTTTACAGAAGTTGTGTCCACATGGTATGCTGACTGGATCAGTGAACACATCCAGACAGATGGAGCACAGAAACTGATCTTCAGTCAGCAGACAGCTGGAAGCAGACATGTCTCTCTGTGGACAAAAGTTTGAAAAAAACACAACTGTAATTACATATTTTCTATTTGCCAGTTCATAGAGTCCTACTATGAACCCGAAAATGTAAACTACCCCAACGTTTTATGTTAGAAATTACATACATAGACCAATGACAACCAAAAACATTTAGGTTTTTTGTCTGTAAGAATTAAAATTCAAGTTCAAATGAAATCTGGAAAATCATAGCAGCATTCAGTTTAAACTCTAAGAAACACAATGTGTAAGTTCTAATACTGTTGGGGGATTTTGCCGTTGTTGAACAGAGGAGTGAAACCTCCTGCTGAGCATCACTGAAATTAAAGGTCACCTATCATGCTATTTTTTGGCAATAGCATAGGTCTCAGATATATAAAAATATATAAAAAACATGTCTATGAAGTGTTTTGCTCAAAATACCAAACAGATCACCCATTCTAGCCTTGCCTCATATCCCTCTATTTCACTTCCTGTTTCAAAAGGGCTGATTTTGGGTATAAAGCTTTAAAAAATAAATAATTGATAAAAAAAAAAGGAGAGGGCTGAGCTCATGCGGGACCCGGCAGCTAGTGTCTAAACTAAATACTGCCGTGATGAAACGCCATATCATGGATTATCAAGGATTATTTCTGAAACAGTATGGAGCTCAAAGGCTTTCTCTCTTGCCGGTTATACCACAAGGTGAGTTCCTTTTTATTTCCTGCTTCTTCACACACATGCTCTCCAGTACAGGTTAGCTCTGAGTGTTAGCGATGCTAATGTAAACACCGACAATATTACGTCCAAAACAGTCGGGCATTGTTTCTGATAGCAACTTTCTGATAGGCCCGTGGGCCCGCATTTCCGATATTACGTCATATCGGACGCAGATCTGGATCAGCTCCGTTGTTCCCCCGTTTTTAGAGATTTGGGTACGGAGGAAAAGAGAGAGGGTTTTATTTTCTGACGCTGCGTGAGTTCCCTGACACACCGGGGACACACATTTATGTATAAAAGACATCAAAAAGTGCATTTTGCATGATCGGTCCCCTTTAATACTAGTTGTTAAAAAAACGTTGTTGAACAGAGGAGTGAAACCTCCTGCTGAGCATCACTGAAGTTAATACTAGTAAAAAACAGTAAACGTTATCAGCTTCAAAAGGCAGACAGCAGTTACTACAGAAACAGGTTCAAAGCTCAAGGCTACTTACCACAGTGTGTACAAATTATATAAAATGAAATATGTAATTGTCATGCCTTTTTATAAGCAACACTTGTAACATCACACCAGATCCCTTGCTTTGGACAGTCCAGAACAAATCTACTATTCAGATACTACTTTGTTAAAGTGAGGCAATGCTCATGACACGCATTTTTAAATAATTATCATACGATAAAACAGACCAGTCTCTGCCAGTCTTTATTTATTTTTTTTAATCTGATGACGTTATCAGTGATTTTAAGCTGATTAATTACCGAAATAACATCAACCCTGTGGGCGGCGCCATTTTGACGAGTCACATAACTTATTTTACCGGACGTGACGTGAACTATGCGTTTGGACAAAATGACTCTAGTTACTCTCCATTGTTCTCACAATTCCATTGAAATATGCCTCATTGTATTTTGTTGCAAATAGGATATATTTTTTATCGTAATGAACAGGTGTTCCTATCACAAATTATATTTCAAGATAAGCTAAGTTTCATTTTGACTTTTTAACAGCCAGTCTCAGTTCTGTCAAAATACTCACAGCTAGCTGAGTGCTTCTAGGGCATTTTGATTGTTTTCACCTGTTCATTGAGAAAAATGTCCACTTCATATATATATTTATTCAGATTTTTTTGGCTGTATATATCTCTTTAGTGATTTATGTTGCCTGATACACGTCCTCGTGTTTTGGTTAATACATTTAATTTCATAGTCAATGTCAACATCATGCCACCATAATAATTAATCTGTGGTAGCAATATATGTATATTATTTACACTGTGAAATATCGGTATATCTAAGGAAATATGTATGAAATTATTACTTTTTAATGATGAATTAAACAAATAAGATTTTTGGCCTGAAATGAACGCTTTTCTTATTTAATATTCATGATTGATTCATCATCATCATCATCATCATCATCATCATCATCATCATCATCATCATCATCAGGCCTTTTCTTTTGGCATTGTATTTTTGACATGCTTGACAATCGGCACTACAATTTAAAAATATTGTGCATATGTTAATTTTAATTGTAAAGTATATAATGCTAAGAAGAAAGGGCTGTGCCCGTCAAATTTACCCACCTTTAATTTATTGGTTCAACCTAAGAGGTGCGTTTCACATCCTTCATGGCAACCAGTGCTGTTCTCAATACAGCTTCTTCTAACACCACAGTGCCGAATTCCCTGTGTAAACATATGCAATCCAAGTCGTCTGTGACCAGTTTATTTCAAGCTCTTCAAGCTCATGACAACATATGTTCATCAGAGGATTGTCCATGGCTACACAGCGACTGCAAGTACACCATTCATGTACAGGTCTCCCTACTCGCCCCCCGAAATCAATTGCACGAGTAAAGGGATCGTCTCCAGCAAGATCACCGTGCTGTTCATCCTCATCGTCACTGGATTCCTGACGGTTCTGGCCACTTGGCTCGAACCTATATGGCTGAATTCCCCCAATCTCTCCACATTGCTCAAAACGTCTTCCTCGGCTGACGAGTCCGAACTCAAATACTCCGCCATGTTTTCGTCGAACGAGCTGTTCGTGTGTTTACAAAGTGAACGCATAGATGACGTCACGACCTAGTTTTTTGGATCATGTGACTACTGAAAATGGCCAAAATGGCAGCTGCCTGACGGAATATACAGGTTTTTGATAAAAAAGAGCTATAAAATCATTATTTACCGGGGAATATCGCTGATTTCTTCAGGGTATGGTTTAAACATAATGTTTCACTAAATACTGAAGTTTTTATTAATTATCTAATGAGTGGACCCTTCCTTTAAATAGAGTCAATTATAAAGATGTTTTCAAATATAGGAAATATGAAAATAAGTATAAGCTAATGCTAGCTTTGACTGTATTCTGTCTAACCTAACTTAACCAGAGTTTACATTGTAGTTCAAATTTTGTCTGTTGCTAATGTAAAAGTTTGTATCTTAACTGACACATTTATATTGTATAATATTCTTTATATGGTCAAATGGATGTAATACAGTCAGATTCTGATTTTAATCCAACTTTGACTAAATATTTAGTAAGTGATGTGTCTGTAGTGCACTCACCAGTGTTTGCAGAGTCCTGCTGTGTTGTTGATAAAAAGCTGCTGGATTCAGTTGAGTGTTTCTTCAGAGAAACAGAGACTTGTCTCGGCTGCTGCTCTGCTGTCGCTCAGACAAACATCAGCTTTCATTTCCGGGAAATGTAAACTCTTCTCTTACAGTGTGGTCCCACCTCTCAGTGGCAGTTTGCCAAGAGGAAGTGGAGAAAGAACTATTGAGGCTTGTTATTTAACTTTGTGACGATGCATTTTACAGCTGATCCAAGAGGCTTTTCAAATAGTGTATTGAGCATAAGTAGGAATATGTTCTCAATACATAAAGGACATATCTTTACACATCTGGAGATTTATAGCTATATTTCACAACGCTGTGTTATGGTCCCTGTTTAAGAGCATTTGGTGAAACACTTCCTCCTCCCTGAACAGACTGTTTGAAAATGGGTCACGTGATTGTTGACTCACATTCAGGTCAGACTTTAGTTTATATTAAAACCAGATTCATTTAATTCACCTGTAGTTTTGGGGGTTCTGGATTAGGATGTAAACGAACTACAGCTTTAACGTGTGTCAGATTAACTGATGTTGATTCTGTTCAGTTGTATTCTTTGATATGTAGTTAAATAAAATGAATATTTATGTTGCAATATATCAAAATGTATCCTAGGAACTTTAATATAATAATAATAACAATAATAATGATGTATTCCTGTCCTCCTTCAGTCTCTGCAGTGCTGCCGGCAGTCATGTTCAGGTAGAGAACGACCGGCTAAACGGCGCCCACCATGCGGAAACATCTGGAAAGGATCCGTTTCCGGGGCCAGAGAAGGGACGAGTTCCCGGATCTGGCCGATTCTCCCAACACCTCCGACACAGAGAGCAACGAGGAAGTCGTGAGCAGACCTCGAGTCTCCGCCAGAGATTCAGAGGAGCTGAGGGAGGCGGAGGGGGAGCAGAGTGACGCTCAGGTACACAAACACACACAATATCAACCAGGAGTTTAGAAAGAAACAGGTTTTTCTGACCCTGAACTTCAAAGAGGAAATCAGGTGTATATCAGTATTTAGTATCTCTACTTTAAAGAGTCCTCTCCTGCTGATGTTCAGGTATATATCAGTATGTAGTGTCTCTACTTTAAAGAGTCCTCTCCTGCTGATGTTCAGGTATATATCAGTATGTAGTGTCTCTACTTTAAAGAGTCCTCTCCTGCTGATGTTCAGGTATATATCAGTATGTAGTGTCTCTACTTTAAAGAGTCCTCTCCTGCTGATGTTCAGGTGTATATCAGTATGTAGTGTCTCTACTTTAAAGAGTCCTCTCCTGCTGATGTTCAGGTGTATATCAGTATGTAGTGTCTCTACTTTAAAGAGTCCTCTCCTGCTGATGTTCAGGTGTATATCAGTATGTAGTGTCTCTACTGGGACATGTCTCCATGCTTTAATGTTCAAAAAGCTCTTTATTTTTCTCATACTGCCTGTGCTGCAGCACCTCTTTTCACCCTCTGTCTGAAACCAGACAGATTGGAAGTATATGGTAGCATACAATAAAAAGTAAAGGTGTCTTTCAATGTTTCTTTTGGTTTCCTACTTATTCAGACACCAGGCTTCAGTTAAATAATAATGTCACTTATATACTGAAGTAGTTTGTTGTATGATTATGTCCAGAGATACCACCTCTCAACTAACTCGTTGCTTTGTCATGTGTGTTTTATTTTTATTTGACTGTGTGTGTTTTTGTCTCTCAGGCTAGTCATGCAACTTGTTTGTACTATGAGTAATTCTTTAGGGCCTCTTACAGTTATTGAAATGAAATCAGGAGGAAAATAAACAACCAAAAAGACTGAAAATGTGTAAAATCGATAAATGTAGTGCAATATCTACCTCTAAAATATAGTGGATTGGAAGTATTAACAAAAAGTACAAGTAAAGGTGTCTTAAAATGTTTCTTATTGTGTCCTACTCATTTAGACGCCAGGTTTCACTTAACATATATACTTATAGTGAAGTAGTTTGGTTTTATGATTAGATCCAGAGATACCGCCTGTAAACTAACTCGTCTGTTTGTTATGTGTTTCTGTATTTAACTGTGTGTGTGTTTTTCTCTCAGGCTAGTCATGCATCGTTCTCTGCAGCTCTCCACGACGACTCCAGGACGGATCTCAACGAGGTCAAAGGTCACCTGGAAATCGCCTTGTTAGAGAAACACTTCTTAGGTGAGTAATCTGACCTGAACAGAGGCCTGTACTACGAAGCCGGATTTTCGCTTAGCGAGCTAACTTCAGGGAAAACTCGGGGTTTCCGGTCCTACGACGCTGGTTCTCTTTTTAGCGGGCTAGATCTCCATGGTAACTTATGCTGAGCGGCTAACCTGGTCCGGAGCAGGTTAGGTTGCAGGCTAAGAGATAAACTCAGTGAAAGCACCGCCTGCTGACCAATCAGAGCTCAGTGTGCGGAGTTTAAAGCTATCAAGTCATATTACAGGATAGAGGAAATACAGAAAAACTGCCGTTGCAGGAAAGACGGCCGGCAAAAATCACAGACTGTGAACGTGAAAATTAATAGAATATCACCTCCCATCTTCAGAGCAATCTGACTATTATAACATTAGCGTTAAGAAAGCTTACTTAAATATCTGCCACAACATAATTAACCGGATCAAAGTAACATTACGTACAGTCCGCGGCACTGTGAGTGGAGACGTCGATGTGTCCCATTATCATTCATATCACATCATATCACATCATCATGTATCATATATTTCCTTATCTGAGTCAGCTGAGCCGTATCTGGCCGTGCAACACTCACAGTGTCACATACTGTATGCAGAAGTATTATTTTAAGCAACACATTAAGTTGACGAAACACTCGAGTCAAATGTAATTAAAGTCAGATCGTGTCTTAGACGGGGCAGTGATATCATAAACCTGTTAATGTACGCATTCAAACCCTTTTTCTTTGACCAGCTGTATTCACCTTGCAGGTGCAGCTATGTTGCTTTGATCCTGGATAAAGTGTTTAAGTCATGGATGTTTAAAGTTTAACGTCTTCATATTTGTCTAATATTATAGTTGACTTTTCATTCAGGAAGTATGACGCTGCGCTGTCAGTACGCTTGTCCATGTTTGTGATTGGTTGAATGCTCCAAATACCACCCCTCTCATGTGAACGCGCACCTAACTAGATAGGACACGGCTGGCTTGAGCGATCCACTTGATAACCCGCGTCGTAGGACCGCTTAGCGAGAGCGCGTATGTTTTGGATTAGGCCAACCGGGTAACTCAAACATATCCAGGTTATGTTGAACCGGCTTCGTCGTGCAGGCCTCTGCACTCCACTGTGTGGGGTTTCTTTGTTTACATAACATCTCTAAAATATATAATAATCTGTGTTTTTCTCTTTTAAACGACGTGTTATTTATATTTTTTATATATTTATCTTATATATATCTTGAACTCAGAAAATAATTATGTTATTTTTCTTTTTTTTGTATTGCTTTACTCTCATGCCTTAAAATATCAATCTAATTTTCAAAAACAAAATCAATCGTCTATATATTACACACAACGCATTACTTTCAATTGATTCTGCACAGTGTTTTTATTTGCATTATTATATTTATAATTATTACTATTGTCTATTTAAACTATAATAATAATAATACTTAATGGTAAATAATAGTTGTAAAAATTACCATTATTATTATATAGTGATAGTAATAATTTGTATAATTATTATTATATATACTATTATTATAATTATTTAGCAATACTTACTATCATTATTTACCATTAGTTATTATAGTTATTATTATTATTATTATTAAATATATATATTATAAAGTGATAGTTATCATTTGTATCATTATTATTATACTATTATTATTTTTTTTTTATCATTATTTACCATTAGTTATAATATAGTTATTATTATTATTATTATTATTATTATTATTATTATTATTATTATTATTATATTCACCACTATTTTTGTTTTTTATCTTGAATTTATTTGTTTCTCTCTTCTCAAATTAACCACCGTTAATAAATAATGTCGCTATCTGCAACATTTCAATAAAGACAATAGAAACAAAATCACTTAAATACAGAGAATGTTTTAGCCAGGTTAAAGCTGATTATTGGACCTTGAGTCGAGGTGATTTTATTGGTTTAATTTAGCATAAAATAAGTTAAAGTAAAGTGTCCTGTTTAATGTGTGGCAGGGAGAGTTGTGTGTTAATTGGCTGTCGACTCACTCTGGCCTTTAGCATCACTTCAGGGTTAAATGCCCTACAGCACAGATGCATGCTGGGTAATCTGTCAATATCTGTTCGTCAGCTTTACGTAACACACACTGCTAATAAGCCTGCTTAACCTCGTCTGACGCACACACACACACATAAATAAAGAGTTACAACTACAAGTACATTTACTCAAGTACTCTACTTAAGTACAATTTTGAGACACTTGTACTTTACTTGAGTATTTACATGTTATGCTTTGTACTTTTACTCCACTACATGTAGTTAATACCTTTAGTTACTTCACAGATCTGGATGAATGATGTGAAATATAATCAAGTCTTAAATCAGACTTTAGTTCCACCTGGAGTAAATTCACAAGCTACCCTGCAGTATACAAAGTCATTCAAACAAGCTGCACCTTTACCAGCTTTGAGAACACTTTAATGATCAATCATTATAAAACATATCATATATATTATTCTGGAATGGACCAATCTGCACAAGGACTACTTTTACTGTCGCTACTTTAACTATATTTTGATGATAATACTTTTCTACTTTTACTTGAGGAACATTTTGAATGCAGGACTTTTACTGTAACAGAGTATTCCTGCACTCTGGTACTTCTACTTTTACTCAAGTACAAGATCTGAGTACTTCTACTTTTACTTAAGTTAAAGATCTGAGTACTTCTACTTTTACTCAAGTACAAGATCTGAGTACTTCTACTTTTAATCAAGTACAAGATCTGAGTACTTCTACCACCTCTGCTGTTTTCTGTTTCGTATATGATTTATTTTTGGGTAACATGAACGTGTCTTGTCTCATCCTCGTCTGTTTTCAGAGGAGGAGCTGAAGAAACTCAGAGAGGAGTCCAACGTGGATTCTCTGCGGCAGGAGCTGGAGAGAGAGCGCAGCCGCAGCAGCGAGCTGGAACAGAAGATCAACGACGTCCTGAAACCCAGGTGGTTATTGAAGGTCACCTATTATGCAAAATCCACTTTTTCATGTCTCTTCTACATCAACATGTGTCCCCTCTTCTTCATGTCTCTTCTACATCAACATGTGTCCCCTCTTCTTCATGTCTCTTCTTCATCAACATGTGTCCCCTCTGTGTAAAGAGACTCTGAAAGTTTCAGGAACAAAGATTCTCTCTCTTTTTGTCCTGATCCATTTATATAAAAACCTGTCTGAAAATGAGCTGATCAGATTTGGGCCACTTTATGATGTCATTACGATGTTTTGGCTTGTGTAACCATTAGCCAATCAGCAACCAAGGTAACCCCCCCCCCCCCCCACCTTATCACCTGAATCTCCTCCTAGAGCACCATTGTGTTCTTTTTAACCAAATCTCTCTCAGAGGGGCGTGGGGAGGGGCTCCTTATTTTCATCTAAAGTAACAGACAGAGAATCAGCATTTTGGAAACAGGGCTGAAACAGAGGGGATTATGGGATGCTGCAATGATCTGATTGGTGTTTGGAGCCAAACACTTCAGAGACACGTTCTGTATATATCTGAGACCTATAATATATTGATGAAAAACAGTATAATAGGGGACCTTTAAATAAAAATAAACGTTATTTCATGAGCTAATGCTAACCATCAGACAGAGCGGTTTGTTCCTGTAGTCTCATGGCTGAATCTGATCACCTGAATGATCGTTTCTGTTGCTTTACAGACTTGAAGACTCACCTTCACAGACGCCTAAAGCCCCGACCCCTTCAACATCTGCAGTCAGCGGTACAGGTGAGTTTATCTTTTTCTTACATTACTCGTTATCGTTCAATATTTTTTAAATATTGTTTCATCAGTCATAGGATGTTTGAGTGGTGCAGGGATTATTAATCTTTGTAGGCCAACACGGAAGTAAGCATCGCGGCTCCCTAAACAAAAAGCCAATGGGATTTCGGAAAATTGCACAAAATAATCTCTTAATCAAACTTTTATGATATTTGCTTGTTTGGTTCAGCAGGATAATCTCCACATATTAACACCACTTTATAACAATTGAAGTGTAAATGCAATCTCCAGAATTAAAAAGCTAATGGGGCTACAAAGGAACTACAGCACGGTCACATGACTTCATGTCACCACCGCTAAGCTAAAGGTGGCTAATGTTGGGCTATAAAGGAACTACAGCACGGTCACATGACTTCACGTCACCACCGCTAAGCTAAAGGCGGCTAATGTTGGGCTATAAAGGAACTACAGCACGGTCACATGACTTCACGTCACCACCGCTAAGCTAAAGGTGGCTAATGTTGGGCTATAAAGGAACTACAGCACGGTCACATGACTTCACGTCACCACCGCTAAGCTAAAGGTGGCTAATGTTGGGCTATAAAGGAACTACAGCACGGTCACATGACTTCACGTCACCAACGCTAAGCTAAAGGTGGCTAATGTTGGGCTATAAAGGAACTACAGCACGGTCACATGACTTCACGTCACCACCGCTAAGCTAAAGGTAGCTAATGTTGGGCTATAAAGGAACTACTGCACGGTCACATGACTTCACGTCACCACCGCTAAGCTAAAGGAGGCTAATGTTGGGCTTGATGATGTTTAGTCGTCTCATTTAGACACTTGTTAACAACCGCCATTTTTAAATTCACCAGTGGGGTATTTACTGACGCATTTTATTTCGTAGGACAAAACTTTTGACTCTTTTCTGTTCAGACCTTATTTCAGGCTAACAAACAAACAATGGTAAAAGAAGTTGACTAAGAGATGAGTGAACAGGAAGTTGTAAAATGCTAACTCATTTCCAGGTTTTAGGACTCATTCCTTCACCACTCTATACTAAGACCTACACATAAAACACATACAAAAAACCACAGGACACGAATGTGAGTAACACACATGTAAATGTATAAATAAAATGTTCTTGTTCTTCTATAGATAAGTAATTACATTCTTTATAAAATCATAGTTTAGTTTTTATTCGTCCAGATTTTTCAGATATCTGTGACTGATATTTTCCTACAAGACAAAGTCTGGTATAAACCTCAGTGTATACATGTGGTGAAATGTCAACAACCATGTAACCCCCATCTTTTCTTCTTCTCATCTTTAGACAAACAGAAGGACACTTGGTCCAGCAGCTTCCGGAAGTGTCTCTACGATAGATTTGGCGTTTACATCGAGGACTTCCGCTTCCAGCAGGAGGAGCAGACGGTGGAGACGGATGAGCCGCTGAGCGCCAAGAGGTGAGGAGGGTCTTTTATACGTAAATATGTGTCCCCGGTGTGTCGGGGAACTCACGCAGCGTCAGAAAATAAAACCCTCTTTCTTTTCCTCCGTACCCAAATCTCTAAAAACGGGGGAACAACGGAGCTGATCCAGATTTGCGTCCGATATGACGTAATATCGCAAATGTGGACCCACGGCCCAATCAGAAAGTTGCTGTCCGAAACAATGCCCGACTGTTTTGGACGTAATATGGTCGGTGTTTACATTAGCATCGCTAACACTCAGAGCTAACCTGTACTGGAGAGCATGTGTGTGAAGAAGCAGGAAATAAAAAGGAACTCACCTTGTGGTATAACCGGCAAGAGAGAAAGCCTTTGAGCTCCATACTGTTTCAGAAATAATCCATGATAATCCATGATATGGCGTTTCATCACGGCAGGATTTAGTTTGGACAGTAGCTGCCGGGTCCCGCATGAGCTCAGCCCCCTCCCTTTGATTTTATATCAATTTTCATCTTTTTTTTTAAGCTTTATACCCCAAATCAGCACTTTTGAAACAGGAAGTGAAATGGAGGGATATGAGGCATGGCTAGGATGGGTGATCTGTTTGGTATTTTGAGCAAAACACTTCATAGACATGTTTTTTATACATTTTTATATATCTGAGACCTATGCTATTGCCTAAAAATAGCATGATAGGTGACCTTTAATACTAGATAGATGTAGGTCCTCTTAAGAGTATTTTAACTTATTCTGTATGTTTCATTTAATATTTATTATTTATTATATATTTTTTCATGTTTTTTTTTTTTTTTTTTCCTTCTGTTATAAACATAATAAATCTTTATTTTTTATTTTATTATATTTTTAACTCATGTCTGATGCCTGTTAACATGCCGCTGTGACGAACGAAAACCCCAATTTGTGATAAAAACAATGTGTGTTAAAGCTGAATATCTTTAAATAAATACATCCTAATTAAACATGTGGTTTCTGACACACAGGTTGACTGAAAACATGAGAAGACTCAGTGAGTATTAATACTTTCCTACACCGTTCATCACAAACAATACAGAATACAAGAGCTATCAAGATACATCTGTGTTTCTCTGCGTCTGTGATTGGTCAGTTTCTGTTTTTTTCAGAGCGAGGGTTGAAACCATTGTCCAACTTCAAGAGGAACCTGACGGCGCTGTCCAGCTGGTACTCCGTCTACACCTCGGCCATCGCCTTCATTGTGAGTTCAGCCCGCTGGTTACTGATGATGATAATAATAATAAAAAATGATTTGTGGAGCGCTTTTTAAAGGTCCCATGTCATGGCCATTTCTACTGATCATAATTCCATTGTTGAGGTCTACTAGAATAGATTTACATTGTTCAATGTTCCAAACTCACATTGGTTTCTCATACAGCATCTCTGTATAGTCTGTGTATTCACTCTCTGTCCTAAACGCCTTGTTGGAGCTCCTGCCCCCCCCTCCCTGTGAGCCCACTGTGCTCTGATTGGTCAGCTCGCCCACTCTGTTCTGATGAGTCCACCACCGTTACAGCGGAACATCGTGATTATGTGTTACAATGGCGTTAGCAACCAGAAAATGACACCAGTAATGACAAACAGATGAGAATGCTGCGTGGGGTCTGGGTGCCGTGTTGGCGGGACGTTGCGGGGCTCGCTGCTGCGAGGAGCGGACAGTGTGAGCTGGATTACTGGTGTCATTTCCTGGTTGCTGCGTGGGGTCTGCGAGACAGCGAGACACCGCGAAACTCACCTGAACTCAGCCTGAGCACACACACACGCTCACAGCCTGGCTGTGAGTTTGTAATGGGACGGGTAATAACCGGAAAAGCATGACATGGGACCTTTAAATAAGAACACAAACCCCTGTTACAATGTGCTTCACAAAGGCAGACAAATTAAACAGATAACCCATTATTTATCAGATTTTAAAGAAAGAATATAGTGAAATAGATTGAAAATGAAAAAGAAAACTATAAAGTGTATTAACTATTATAGTGTAGAAGAAAATTAAAAAATAGAAAATAAACTAATGATTTCTTTTATCATGACGTGTTGTTTTTGAGGAAACTGAAACATGTTGGGATTCATAAAAATGAGATTTATTGCCAACATACTAATTCATTTGGTAAATTTCAGATCCATATTTTCTAAAACGCTCCTATCTTTTAATTTAATAAAGAGGTCCTGTAGTGTGTTGTATAGGTTTTAGTGCATGTAAATGGTCTGCAAAGGCTAAAATCTCAAAGTTCCCCCAGAGGGAGTTTCTCGCCGACAGTCTCAACAAAACATTTTAAGAAGGATAAATGTATATTTTGAGCATTCATTTTGAAGTTTAACTATACTTTGTTGACTATAAATATTATAAAAAGGCAAAGAGTTTCAGTATAAGAGGACATTTTACACTCCAGTTGAAACGTTTTTCATTTAGTCGTGACCTCATCTTGATTCGTGACACCTTTTAATTATTGCATCTTCATCTATTAGTGTGCATTCACATGAATTATCTATATAAAGACACCTTAAAAGTGTGTGTGTGTGTGTGTGTGTGTGTGTGTGTGTGTGTGTGTGTGTGTGTGTGTGTGTGTGTGTGTGTGTGTGTGTGTGTGTGTGTGTGTGTGTGTGTGTGTGTGTGTGTGTGTGTGTGTGTGTGTGTGTGTGTGTGTGTGTGTGTGTGTGTGTGTGTGTGTGTGTGTGTGTGTGTGTTCTGCAGGTCTACATGTATGCAGCGTGGCACGGCTGGGCCGTCCCGATGTTCCTGTTCCTCGCCATCGTCCGCCTCTCTTTAAATTATCTCATCGCCAGGTAAGCCCCGCCCCTCTCTCTCCTACAGCCAATCACACGGCTCCAATCAGAGACAGTGGGTGTTTCTCTATGTCGAGGAAAGCTGCTCCAGAGCCACTATTTCAAGGATACTAGGTCATCGAGTCCAGCCGAAGGACTGTTCCAATGTCCAGGATACTTGGAATTCTACCGAGGCCGGCGACATTTAAAAATGAACCAATGATTCTGAGCAGCTTGAGTTTAAGTCTTTGACAAACAGATATATTTAGACAGTGTGAAATGATCTCATATCTACCTGTGTGTTCCCATGATGCACTGCTCTCAGAGGCTGGAGGATCCAGTGGAGCATCGTACCTGAAGTCTCCGAGCCCGTGGTGAGAAATCTCTCTGTGATTTATCTTCAACATGAAAAGAAATATCCATAACAAATCTGAAAGTGTCCTGACAGGCTACCTGGACAGGTGAACAGGAAGTTAGTCTGACAGACTAACAGCTCCACCTGGTGGCTGTGGGACGTCATTTAATGTTATGTCGTGTCAAATAGTGGAATTACTTTTAATGGTCATGAAAAGTAGGTTTTTAATTGACGAATAATTCATTTGTATTCGAATTTGGTATTAAAAACGGTTGTGCATTTTTAATATCAGAAATTCCAACCTATTCCAATTTTGAGTTGGTTTAGGGTATTTTACATACATTTCTGTATGTCCTAGAAATTCAAATGACCTGTGTTACTTATTTTTCAGATTTCTGTTCTTGAAAAGTATGCAAATTAACTCATATTTATTAAAATAATACCAGATTTGCATTCAAAAACATAACATTTTAATGTAACTTGCATTGTTATTAATTACATTTACTCAATTTTAAGGAACTTTCATGTACTCTAAGTTTTTCTATATTGTATTTCTTAGACCTGACTTTTTTAGATTTCTGTTCTTGAAAGGTATGCATAATAACAATTATATGATAAGGTTATGCCTGGTTTCAATACAAAAACACGTTAGTTGTGGAAGTTCTCATACAAACATACAGTATATTTCTTAATTTGAGTAATTAACTGGGGAAGTTGCGTTGTAATGGTCACTAGTTGTGTAGATGATTGACATGTGTCAGTTTGTATCTCCTTATTGTCTCCTCTGTTTTCCAGGAGCCTCCCAAAGAAGACCTGACGGTGTCGGAGAAGTTCACGCTGGTTCTGGACGTCGCTCAGAAAGCTCAGGTGAGACGTGACGGAGAATTCAGCGGCGCTACGTCAGCGTGTGTCAGCTCAGACAGATTCACTACAAACAAACAACTGAAGACCAATCTTTTTACATTGGCTTTTTTTCTACTTGAGATGTGATGTGTTCTGTTCTTACGTTTGTTTCTTTCGGGACTCTACGTGGTCTGTGTTTTGTTTTTATGTTGACCTTACATTTCTGCCTCATGTTGTTATTGTATTCATGTTTCTGTGGTCTTAGTTTTAAACTTTTGTTCTTTCTTGTGAAGCACGCTGTGAAAGGTGCTATACTAAATAAACTTCTTCTTCTTCTTATTATTATTATTATTATTATTATTATTATTATTAAATGATGTTCCTTTTGTGTCACAGAACCTGTTTGGCAGGATGGCGAACAGACTGGAGAAAATCAAGAAGTGAGTCACACACTTAGCTCCACGTCAGAGAGGAATGATGGTCCGTGGACAGAAATGTAATTGTGTGTGTGTGTGTGTGTGTGTGTGTGTGTAGTTTGTTCATTTGGGTTCAGCCTGAGTTGACTCAGAAGCTGTACGTTGGTCTGTGGCTGGCCTTCATCTCCTCCTGCCTGCTGCCATTCAAACTGCTGGGATTCTTCATAGGTATGACACACACACAACACACCACACACAACCACAACACACTACATACTTATACATTTACTTAAGTAATAGGCCTACTAAAATGGTTTACTTAAGTGAAAGTACTAATACCACATTGTATAAATACTCTATTACAAGTCCTGCATATACAAGTTAAGTTGTACTAAAAGTACAAAAGTATAAAGTAAGAAGAACGTAGCATTTCATAACTGCAAAATTCCTGCTAAATAATGCATATTTGCATCAATATAGGATTTAACATGACATTTTTCTTCACCTGAACTCAGTGCATTTTAGTTTTGCACTCCTACACTTTTGTATCTAAGGCCCAATTCCAAACCACCCCTACCCCTACACACTACCCCTCCGTTTGCGCGTTCGAGGGTCCGCCACAGTAAGTGCTGTTCCAAACCAACGAGTGTGGAGGGGGAGTGGGTTATCAAGCCCTCAAACAGCGAGTCTGCATCGGTGCTGACTTGAGACCGGTCTCTACCTGACCGGACTCAACGCTGTGTGTGTCCGCCATGAAACACGCTGTTACAAACAGTTCCAGCAAACTGCGATGTTAACAACCTCATGATAACCTCATCTTTTTTTAACTTAGGATCATACCTGTGTTTAATCTAGAAAAAGGTAAATGTGTGCATTTTATTATAAAGTTGTGTATATTTACAGACTGTTGCAAAAACTAAGAAGCTTATAAACATCAGGTTTAAAACTAAAAGAGCTTTACAAAAAAGTAACACGATTAAAGATGTTTGGAGTTTTATTTGAGTTATTCATTTTCATTTTGTGTCTAAGAGATGCTGATTTGAAACCGTTGTTACATACAGTTACGGCATTTCCTGTTTCTGCCGGAGAGAGGGGAGTTTGTCCCAAAGCTTGCCGCTGTATTTACTCCCTCCATCTGACAGGAGGGAGCCTCGTTGAGCTGCGAGCGTCACTCCACGGAGTTCACTCCGTCACGGAGGGGTAGGGTGTAGGGCGTGGTTTGGAATTGGGCCTTACTCTTCTTCTCTCTGCTGCATTGTTTCCTTACACCAACCGCCCCCTGGTGGCTTGTTATAATTTTAGCAAGCACCTAATTTGATAATCAGCCGAGCAGTGTTTAAATGTCGATATCACAGTTGATGATGTTTTTGGTAGGAAGCCAAAACTGTGATTGTGATTATTATTTGAGTAATCGTGCATTTAATACATTTCTGTACATTGTATTAAGTTGAACAACAGATTGAATTAGAGATTCAGTGTCTTTGACTTGTCTCTCTGCTCAGGTGTGTACGCAGGTATAAAGTTCTTCGTCATCGACTTCCTCTTCAAGAGCTGTCCGAAGCTGAGGCAGCGCTTCGACACGCCGTTCATCATCTGGACCCACCTGCCCACCGACCTGCAGCTGAAGGAGCGCGGCGGCTCCACGCTCACCAGGAGGGTCAGTACACACTCTGAAATATCCAGAAAATACCAGGAAAATATCCTGAAAATGTGTAGAAAATATCCTGAAAATATCCTGAAAATATCGACAAAATACTTCAAATACATCCACAAAATGACTTGTAATATTACTACTTCAAACAAAGGAGTACTCCATCCTCCTCTGGTTCTAACTGGTCCCAGCAGCTGGTTTCTGGTGTTCCTGGTTTTTCAGTTTGCATTTGTTCTTCTCTCACAGCTGTCTGAGTCTGAACAGGTAGGATTGTGTGTGTGTGTGTGTGTGTGTGTGTGTGTTTAGAGTTGCAGTTTGGAGATCAGCAGTGTTTATTGTAGTTAGATAAGTAGTGACAATAATACCCCCCCTGTGAGCTGCTGGTAGTGTTTGTGACGGTGTTAGTTTGAGATATCATAAACCTATACGTCAAATGTTGCCTCTTTTACTCCATTTCTTTCAGGTTTGTAATAAAGGTAAAACTTCTACACATTGATGATCACCAGAATTGTTCTTCTTGATATTTGAATGTCCCCTTTCCTCTGGCGCCATCCTCAGGTCACTCTTAGATCCTACCAAATGTTCATGTTTCCAAACTAATGTTAAAAGGTTTGTATCAACATCTTTTTCTGTTTTTAGGTACAATTTTGGGTCAGGTAAACAAATATTGAAGTTGGTTCTTCTTCAACGTTACATTTTTTAAGTCTTCAGGACATTGTCAAGATTTTAGCCACATTTTTAACAACAGAAACAAAGGAAGGTGATCATTATAGTTCGGATCTTGTGAAGAGCTGTGAACACATCTGCGTTGTCCGGGTTAAAGGTTAGATTACAATTATACAAAGCTCTGCATAACTGGGAATAGTCTTTCATGTTAAAAAAGCACTATTTTCATCAATCTACTCTACTCTATCTAAAAGATACTCTGTGAAGCGAACATAGCTGTCAAATCCATATTAGTGTGATTAAAACGCCGCTCTGATAATGCATCCATTGGTTGGAACAACAATAGACTCGTCTCACAGTGACGTTCAGGACGTTCCCACAGATCCTCTCTTGCTGCTGATTTTTAAAGCTAGTATCCCCCCCCCCCCCCCCCTCCAGGTCACGTTATCCAGCGGGCGGGGCAGCGTCGGCCCGGCGGCTCCTCTCGGTGCGAGCCGGGATGAAGACGGAGGGCGATACAGCAGCACCAAGAGAGGAGCGTTCCACGAAGTGTTCAACCTGCAGGAGAGCGAGCGCCCCCTGACAGGTGGGCAGGAACTCAACATATGTGTTTGTGTTTGTTGCTTTTGTTTATTGGTATTTTTGTCCCGTCCGTTTATTTGCATTTGTTGTGTTTGTTTATTTGAATTAAAGTGGAAAACAAGTCTTTAATCTAAAACAACCTTTCTTCACTGGACCGTAGCTAAGAATTGAGCAAAATCAAGTCTCCCAACAAAGTATTTATTCAGATTAATGTTAAATGATCAGAATCAGAATACCTTTATTCGTCCCACAGAGGGGACATTTACATTTGTTACAGCAGAAAAGAACCAAAGACCGCTTAATGTTACCTAAGAAGCATAACAAAACATATTAAAGACAACAAATAATACAAATAATTACACAATTTACAAAATACACATCCTGTAACAGTTCTGAAGATATAGCAGCCAGGTATATATTGCACAGTTATTAACGGCAATTACTAGATTCATCTTCAACAGGTAGGTCTAACTGCTTCACAGTGACATGAATGAACCTCTATTGAGAAATACAAATGTCTTTATACATGTATCACCCTTAAAAGTAAATACATTGAGTCTTCAAGCTCTGGAAACGCCCTCATTCCCACAAGAAGCTCCCTGACCCTCCTGCATGTAGTGATGTTTGACTCTTTGTGTGTCAGTGTGTGAGAGCGGCTGGCGCTGCTGCCTCATCAACAGAGACAGGAAGTCGCCCACTGACTACATCCGCAACGGATACCTCTACGTCACCGAGAAGTAAGTCCCTCACTTCCTGTTCACATTGATTATTGTTCCCGCACAATGTTTTCAGACAGAACACAGATGAGGAGGGAGACTGAAATACTTAAAGTTTTGAGTTCAAGCTGAGGCCGTAGTATTTATAGAAGATCAGAAAAAATTGTCAAATTTCTCCAAACTTTACTGTCCGTACATTGCATTTTAAAATACACAGGTGCAGAATAAATACTGTGAAACGTGTAAAACTGGATCCGTGTTTGTTCCTCTGTGTTTTCAGTCATCTGTGTTTTGAGAGCTCCAGCTCCAGATCTGGATCCTCCAAGAGGAACAAAGTCATCAAACTGGCCGACATCACCGACATCCAGAAGGTTTGTTCTGACAAAATGTTGCGTAGGGCCCCAATTTGGCCAGGGGCAGCACTGCCTTCAGCATGGGAGCCTGCCTGCAGGCGCCAGTCTCAGGACACCTCCACTCTGAGGACACCTCCACTCTCAGGACACCTCCACTCTGAGGACACCTCCACTCTGAGGACACCTCCACTCTGAGGACACCTCCACTCTGAGGACACCTCCACTCTGCGGACAGGAAGTGCACGCTAAGAATTACAAATTAAAATCGCCACTATCAGTACAGCGCCACTTTCCGATCAGGAAATGCACACTAATACAAAATAAAATCGTACTGACACTTATTATATACATATGTATATATATATTTATATATATATATATATATATACATATATAAATATAAATAGGGACACCTTGTATTGTTTACTCTCAGTACATTGCCACTTTCCGAACAGGAAATGCACACTAATACAAAATAAAATCGCACTGACACTTATTATATATATATAAATAACGACATCTTGTATTTTAGTTACACCCGCTAGACAACAGTGGAGGGTTCGAGAAACAACCGTGTTTGCCGGGTGCAGCGCGGCGGAGGTGGGGAGGTTCCAGCCCGGAACCTCCACCCCGCTGCGGGACCCGTGGTGGGACCCCTGAGTCAGACGGTGCGTCTTGGTCACGCTTCATATCGGACGGCCCGGGAAGGAAGAGACACGCAGAGTGGGTCTGCGTGTCTCTTCCTTCCCGGGCGGGGAAAAAAACGTGTTCGTCAGAATCGTCACTTCCTGTCCTGAGAGTGGAGGTGTCCTGAGAGTGGAGCCTGCACCGGAACTGTCCTGAGAGTGGAGCCTGCACCGGAACTGTCCTGAGAGTGGAGCCTGCAGGCAGACCCCTCTCGCCTTCGGCATACAAATATAAAAAGAAATAAGTTAGAACAATATTAAATATGAAAAAAAAGTGAAAATAAAAAATACGAACATGATAAAGACATCATCTTGGACTTTGAGGAACCGGGATGAACATTTTTCACTATTTACTAACATTTTAAAATCAAGTATGCTATACTGATATATAAAGGTCAATCAGAGTATGTTTTTCTTGTTGTTTTGTTTTCAAATTAGTTTTTTAAAAATGTTTGTGTTGTTTTTTTTCTCTTCTCAGTACAAAGTGTTGTCCGTGCTGCCGGGGTCAGGGAGCGGCATCTCCATCGCAACGCCGTCCACAACAAAGGTACGAGAAGAGAGGGCGCTATGATCTGATGTAATGTGGAGGTTAATGAGTTAAATTAAGATATAAATATATACCATAAGTCAGAACAAGGTCGAGTGTGATTATAGAAGTGGGTTGGTTTATTTACACTCTGACGGAAACCAATAGAGTCTAATATAGAGTTAAATGCAACAGTAAGGCTATTTTTATCATCGTCAACATGAATATTAAAGTCACCTACGATAATTACTTTATCTGTTTTAAGAACCAAAGTTGATAAAAACTCATTCAGAATTCTTAACAGAATTCTCTAAGGACCTGGTGCACGGTACACTGTAACAAATACGATTGGATGCAAAGTTTTCCAGGTCGGATGCGTAAGACTAAAAACAAGACTTTCAAAGGAGGTATAATTTAATTTTGGTTTAGTATTGATAAGTAAATTTGAGTCAAAGATGGCTGCAACTGCAACTCCACCTCCTCGGCCTGTGCCTCGAGCAATATGAGTATTGATATGGCTGGGTGGAGTGGCTTCATTTATGCTGACATATTCTTCATGTCTCAACCAAGTTTCAGTGAGACAGCAAATATCAATATTATAATCTGATATTAAATCATTTACCAATATTGCTTTAGATGCTAGAGATCTTATATTTAAGAGACCACATCTAATCTTCCTGTTTTGTTGCACTGTAGTAGTTGTTACATTTACTTTTATTAGGTTATTATGTATGACACCTCTATTAGGCTTCATCTTAAATTGTCCTTGGGCAGACACACACACCGTTAATATTGGGTATTTTATTGGGTTCGGGATTCCTATGGATGACTGCCCAGGAGAGAGCGCAGAGAAGCGTGTAAGACTGCGACTCCGCCTCCTGGTCTCAACTCCAGTTTGTCATGGATTAAGTCCACAAAGCCCTGAAATGTTTGCCGAAATGAGATGTGCACCTTCCAAAGTAGGATGAATGCCGTCTCTCTTAATCAGACCAGGTTTTCCCCAGAAGGCTGTCCAATTATTTACGAAGCCCACATCGTTTGCTGGGCACCACCAAGACAACCAGCGCTGAAATGATGATATGCGGCTATACATGTCGTCATTGATCAGATTGGGGAGGGGACCAGAGAAAATTACGGTGTCCGACATTGTTTTAGCATATCTACACACCGACGCCACATTAAGTTTAGTGCATTCTGATTGGCGTAAACGAACATCATTACCACCGACGTGAATAACAATCCTACTGTATTTACGTTTATTTTTAGCCAGCAGTTTAAGATGCGCCTCAACGTCGCCCGCTCTGGCCCCCGGAATGCATGTGACTGTGGAGGCTTTGGTCTCTAAATTCACGTATCTCATAATAGAGCTACCAATAACCAGAGTTGACTCCTCAGCGGGTGCCTCGCTGAGTGGGGAAAATTTGTTAGATACGTGAACGGGTTGGTGGGGACCTGTGGGTCTCCTGTAATGCCTCTTCTGAACAGTCACCCAGTCTCCCTGCTGCTCGGGAGTTGTCGGGGGACGGCTAGTAGGAGCTACCTCTTGCCGGTCCGCACCGACTAACATGGGCTTTACTGTAGCTGAGTTACTTTCTAAAATGCGGAGCCGGGCTTCTATGGCTATGATTCCCGCCTCCAACCTAACAACTATACTACATTTAACACATGTATCGGTACCAGTAAAGGAGGTAGGGAAGTAACCAAACATGAGACAGGTAGAGCAGGAAATAGCACCCGAGGGTGGGGAAGGAGCCATGGCTAGCTATCAAGCTAAAGTAGCTACCGTTAGTAAACCCGAAAAGAGTGTAGGCAACTGTGGAGTTACAGTCGCTAAGAGAAGGAGAGTTGTGGGTGCTTAAGCTGTAGTAACGTGTGATTACAACGTCAGGCAGTTGCCGTGATCAAGAGTTTTAAAACGATCGATTAAGTTAAGATAATATAAGCTATCAGCAGCAGAACAGGCACACAGGATACCCAGAGGTGACAACCGGAAGTTACAACACGCTTACCGCAACAGTGAGGGTCCGTGTAGGGTCCGTGATTATGACCTACTCAATAACTCAGCTCAGAGTATGCTTTGCGACGTGCATGTCCCCTCGCTCTGAGTGTTCTCTTGAGGTGTCTTTCACTTATGTGAAACCCGTGCCTATTGCCAAGCACTGATGTTATATCTTTATATTTTAGGCCAAGCTCAAAGTAAAAATCGATCAACCGCGAAGGGGTTTTGCGAGATCTCGCGAGATCTTTTGCGAGATCTCGCGAGATCTTTGCGAGATCTCGCGAAGGGGTTTTGCGAGATCTCGCGAAGGGGTTTTGCGAGATCTCGCGAGATCTCGCGAAGGGGTTTTGCGCGATCTCGCGAGATCTCGCGAAGGGGTTTTGCGAGATCTCGCGAGATCTCGCGAAGGGGTTTTGCGAGATCTCGCGAGATCTCGCGAAGGGGTTTTGGGATCTCGCGAGATCTCGCGAAGGGGTTTTGCGAGATCTCGCGAAGGGTTTTGCGAGATCTCGCGAAGGGGTTTTGCGAGATCTCGCGAGATCTCGCAATTCGCGAGATCTCGTTGCGAGATCTCGCAAAAGATCTCGCGAGATCTCGCAAAACCCTTCGCGAGATCTCGCAAAAGATCTCGCGAGATCTCGCAAAACCCCTTCGCGAGATCTCGCAAAACCCCTTCGCGAGATCTCGCAAAACCCCTTCGCGAGATCTCGCGAGATCCGCAAAACCCCTTCGCGAGATCTCGCAAAAACCCCTTCGCGAGATCTCGCGAGATCTCGCAAAAGATCTCGCGAGATCTCGCAAACGAGATCTCGCGAGATCTCGCAAAACCCCTTCGCGAGATCTCGCAAAACCCCTTCGCGAGATCTCGCAAAAGATCTCGCGAGATCTCGCAAAACCCCTTCGCGAGATCTCGCAAAAACCCTTCGCGAGATCTCGCAAAACCCTTCGCGAGATCTCGCGAGATCCCGCAAAACCCCTTCGCGAGATCTCGCAAAACCCCTTCGCGAGATCTCGCAAAACCCCTTCGCGAGATCTCGCAAAACCCCTTCGCGAGATCTCGTAGATCTCGCAAAACCCCTTCGCGAGATCTCGCAAAACCCCTTCGCGAATCTCGCGAGATCTCGCAAAACCCCTTCGCGAGATCTCGCAAAACCCCTTCGCGAGATCTCGCAAAAACCCCTTCGCGAGATCTCGCGAGATCTCGCAAAACCCCTTCGCGAGATCTCGCAAAACCCCTTCGCGAGATCTCGCAAAAGATCTCGCGAGATCTCGCAAAACCCCTTCGCGAGATCTCGCAAAAGATCTCGCGAGATCTCGCAAAACCCCTTCGCGAGATCTCGCAAAAGATCACGCGAGATCTCGCAAAACCCCTTCGCGAGATCTCGCAAAACCCCTTCGCGAGATCTCGCAAAACCCCTTCGCGAGATCTCGCAAAACCCCTTCGCGAGATCTCGCAAAACCCCTTCGCGAGATCTCGCGAGATCCCGCAAAACCCCTTCGCGAGATCTCGCAAAACCCCTTCACGAGATCTCGCGAGATCTCGCAAAACCCCTTCGCGAGATCTCGCAAAACCCTTCGCGAGATCTCGCAAAACCCCTTCGCGAGATCTCGCGAGATCTCGCAAAACCCCTTCGCGAGATCTCGCGAGATCCCGCAAAACCCCTTCGCGAGATCTCGCAAAAGATCTCGCGAGATCTCGCAAAACCCCTTCGCGAGATCTCGCAAAACCCCTTCGCGAGATCTCGCAAAATCTCGCGAGATCTCGCAAAACCCCTTCGCGAGATCTCGCAAAACCCCTTCGCGAGATCTCGCAAAACCCCTTCGCGAGATCTCGCAAAACCCCTTCGCGAGATCTCGCGAGATCCCGCAAAACCCCGCGAGATCTCGCAAAACCCCTTCACGAGATCTCGCGAGATCTCGCAAAACCCCTTCGCGAGATCTCGCAAAACCCCTTCGCGAGATCTCGCAAAACCCCTTCGCGAGATCTCGCGAGATCTCGCAAAACCCCTTCGCGAGATCTCGCGAGATCTCGCAAAACCCTTCGCGAGATCTCGCGAGATCCCGCAAAACCCCTTCGCGAGATCTCGCAAAACCCCTTCGCGAGATCTCGCAAAACCCCTTCGCGAGATCTCGCGAGATCTCGCAAAACCCCTTCGCGAGATCTCGCAAAAGATCTCGCGAGATCTCGCAAAACCCCTTCGCGAGATCTCGCAAAACCCCTTCGCGAGATCTCGCAAAACCCCTTCGCGAGATCTCGCAAAACCCCTTCGCGAGATCTCGCGAGATCCCGCAAAACCCCTTCGCGAGATCTCGCGAGATCTCGCAAAACCCCTTCGCGAGATCTCGCAAAACCCCTTCGCGAGATCTCGCGAGATCCCGCAAAACCCCTTCGCGAGATCTCGCAAAACCCCTTCGCGAGATCTCGCGAGATCCCGCAAAACCCCTTCGCGAGATCTCGCAAAACCCCTTCGCGAGATCTCGCAAAACCCCTTCGCGAGATCTCGCAAAACCCCTTCGCGAGATCTCGCGAGATCTCGCAAAAGATCTCGCGAGATCTCGCAAAAGATCTCGCGAGATCTCGCAAAAGATCTCGCGAGATCTCGCAAAACCCCTTCGCGAGATCTCGCAAAAGATCTCGCGAGATCTCGCAAAACCCCTTCGCGAGATCTCGCGAGATCCGCAAAACCCCTTCGCGAGATCTCGCAAAACCCCTTCGCGAGATCTCGCGAGATCCCGCAAAACCCCTTCGCGAGATCTCGCAAAACCCCTTTGCGAGATCTCGCAAAACCCTTCGCGAGATCTCGCAAAAGATCTCGCGAGATCTCGCAAAAGATCTCGCGAGATCTCGCAAAACCCCTTCGCGGTTGATCGATTTTTACTTTGAGCTTGGCCTAAAATATAAAGATATAACATCAGTGCTTGGCAATAGGCACGGGTTTCACATAAGTGAAAGACACCTCAAGAGAACACTCAGAGCGAGGGGACATGCACGTCGCAAAGCATACTCTGAGCTGAGTTATTGAGTAGGTCATAATCACGGACCCTACACGGACCCTCACTGTTGCGGTAAGCGTGTTGTAACTTCCGGTTGTCACCTCTGGGTATCCTGTGTGCCTGTTCTGCTGCTGATAGCTTATATTATCTTAACTTAATCGATCGTTTTAAAACTCTTGATCACGGCAACTGCCTGACGTTGTAATCACACGTTACTACAGCTTAAGCACCCACAACTCTCCTTCTCTTAGCGACTGTAACTCCACAGTTGCCTACACTCTTTTCGGGTTTACTAACGGTAGCTACTTTAGCTTGATAGCTAGCCATGGCTCCTTCCCCACCCTCGGGTGCTATTTCCTGCTCTACCTGTCTCATGTTTGGTTACGTCCCTACCTCCTTTACTGGTACCGATACATGTGTTAAATGTAGTATAGTTGTTAGGTTGGAGGCGGGAATCATAGCCATAGAAGCCCGGCTCCGCATTTTAGAAAGTAACTCAGCTACAGTAAAGCCCATGTTAGTCGGTGCGGACCGGCAAGAGGTAGCTCCTACTAGCCGTCCCCCGACAACTCCCGAGCAGCAGGGAGACTGGGTGACTGTTCACGATGTTCTGCTCTTATTGTTGTTCCTTATCAAATATTGAAGTGCTTTATATATAGCCATTTTCATATCATGTAAATCTAAATGATCTGAAGCTTTATAGGTGGAGGGTGGGTGTTACAAAAATGATTATGATTTCTACATTTTACATGATGTTACCTGATGAAACGTATATTAAAGAGACTGTTTTTAAAGGAAATTAATGTGTTTTGTGGACTATTATTTACTATAATTAAAATTACTATCATTAAAATATACTATCATTACTTCAACTCTTTATTTTATAAAAATATTTTATTATTTTTTGTATTTATCTTTAACTTTTTTTCAATCTTAAATGGAACAATTGTCCGTTAACAAATAAAACTGGATAAATATTAATGTTTGTTCATAAAGAGATTTTATTTCAGGGCAGAGTGTTAATGGGCTCAGGGGGAATTGCGTCAGGGGTTCTTCCCCTGTGTTCCTTGTCGGTTCATTGTCTTTCCTGTCTCCCTCCATGTTGGTCACGGTCAGTTCTTGTGTTGTTGCTACCTGTTTGATTCATGCCATGTTTTTGTTCATCAGCTTTTAAAATAAAGCTCGCTTTTTGTTCCTAGACCTTTTTACCTTTTTTTTTTTTTTGTATTCTGCATTTGGGTCCTACCTTTTTCCACGCATTCTAACACATTCAGACTGGAATAAAACCAGGCAGGTTTGGACAAACGAGACCCCTGGGGGCCCAGACTGTATGGAGTGTGGCTGCTGCTCCAATGGGGCTTTTATGGTTTATACACTTGTGTTTGTCTGTTTGTTATTCTCCCGTTTAAGTGGAAGGTTATCTTTATTCATGTAGCCTAGTGCTTAGTGTACTCTGGTCAATTGTAGTTACTATACCCAGAATGCATGTCAATAAAGTAGGACTGGCCCTTTTCCCCCACACTTCAAGCACTACCTGGGGGTAGTTTCTAGAATAATCAAACGCCCTCACTTGTAAGGCATAAACTACCGCTCATTAAGTTCTGGATTGTTCTGTCCTCTCGGGTCACTGTCAACACCATGTGTGTATATCAGTATGTAGTGTCTCTACTTTAAAGAGTCCTCTCCTGCTGATGTTCAGGTGTATATCAGTATGTAGTATCTCTACTTTAAAGAGTCCTCTCCTGCTGATGTTCAGGTGTATATCAGTATGTAGTGTCTCTACTTTAAAGAGTCCTCTCCTGCTGATGTTCAGGTGTATATCAGTATGTAGTGTCTCTACTTTAAAGAGTCCTCTCCTGCTGATGTTCAGGTGTATATCAGTATTTAGTGTCTCTACTTTAAAGAGTCCTCTCCTGCTGATGTTCAGGTGTATATCAGTATGTAGTGTCTCTACTTTAAAGAGTCCTCTCCTGCTGATGTTCAGGTGTATATCAGTATGTAGTGTCTCTACTTTAAAGAGTCCTCTCCTGCTGATGTTCAGGTGTATATCAGTATGTAGTGTCTCTACTTTAAAGAGTCCTCTCCTGCTGATGTTCAGGTGTATATCAGTATGTAGTGTCTCTACTTTAAAGAGTCCTCTCCTGCTGATGTTCAGGTGTATATCAGTATGTAGTGTCTCTACTTTAAAGAGTCCTCTCCTGCTGATGTTCAGGTGTATATCAGTATGTAGTGTCTCTACTTTAAAGAGTCCTCTCCTGCTGATGTTCAGGTGTAATCAGTATGTAGTGTCTCTACTT
This sequence comes from Dissostichus eleginoides, assembly GCA_031216635.1. Lineage (NCBI taxonomy): Eukaryota > Metazoa > Chordata > Actinopteri > Perciformes > Nototheniidae > Dissostichus > Dissostichus eleginoides. The sequence continues at coordinate 6,675,346 of CM062273.1, forward strand.
TAAAGAGTCCTCTCCTGCTGATGTTCAGGTGTATATCAGTATGTAGTGTCTCTACTTTAAAGAGTCCTCTCCTGCTGATGTTCAGGTGTCTATCAGTATGTAGTGTCTCTACTTTAAAGAGTCCTCTCCTGCTGATGTTCAGGTGTATATCAGTATGTAGTGTATCTACTTTAAAGAGTCCTCTCCTGCTGATGTTCAGGTGTATATCAGTATGTAGTGTCTCTACTGGGACATGTCTCCATGCTTTAATGTTCAAAAAGCTCTTTATTTTTCTCATACTGCCTGTGCTGCAGCACCTCTTTTCACCCTCTGTCTGAAACCAGAGCCCAGTCGTGTGTGCCTTGGGTTAGGGTTAAATCCCTGTGCTCCCTCCACTTATATTGTATAAATACATTTAATTGATAGATTACATGTTAAGTAAAGTATTAGTACCTCTGAATTTAACTCACTTCCTGTCTTGTTTCAGCCGATGGTGTTCGGCGCGATGATCCACAGAGACGAGGCCTTCGACGCCATCTTTAATCAGCACACGAAAATCGTTTCCGCGGCAACAGCCATCGAACCGGAGACGTAGTAACACCTCCACAAGGCTGCCGCCACACACACGCACACACACACACACTGGGACTGTTATACTGTTAATTAACCAGTTTTTAAATAATCCGGTGACGTTAAATCACTGGTTTTTTGTCACCAATGATTTCTTAAACAAGTTCCCACAAAACAGGAAACAATAAGGTACATTTTTAGTGCTAATTAGTTGATAAATCCTCAATTATGTCCGGTATTTATCTCTGGAATAACGTCCTGCATATTAACAAATATTGTCCAGAAGGCGTAAGGATATTGAGGCGAGTTCTCCCTTGATAAATTAAATATGAATTACATTTCCTTCAAACAGTCATGTCTTAATCACCGCGTTGAATATACGGCTGTACCATAGATACAGTCTATAGGCGCTTTCACACCGCAGTACTTTTCCCACAAAGGTTCATCAGAACTTAGTTCATGAGAACTCTTTAGTTCTCATGAACTAAGTAAAGATCGCGTTCACACCGCAATAAGTCCCTGGGGGAGGATTAGGCAAATGAAGCCACTGACGTCACTTCTTCTTCTTCTGCTTTGGGTTTACTGGCAGGCCGCAAACAACTTCACGGCGTATATTGCCACCCGAAGTCCCCGGAGTTGGGGACTGGCTTCAGAGTAAATCGCCAGAACGCCGACACCTCCTCATCTCCACCGCTCCCATGTTTTCTTTTGTGTTGCCATAAGTTAGTCTCTCTGCGTTTGTGGGCTGGGCTAATGCTAATGCTAATAATGCTAATGCGAGGATAATAAAATGGCGGATTCACAAAACTTTTTGGGAGTTTTACGGGGCGTGGTTTGCAATCTTCCCAGCCAATCAGAAATAGGAACCTTTTTCTCCCACGAAAGTCCCTGCTCTCTAGGGACGGGAAAGGGGGTAAGAAGGTTCTCGTGAACTCATTTTAGTTCCGGATTTTTTTGGTGTGAACGTGACATTTCGGAACTATATCGGAACTAAAATGGGAAAAGTACTGCGGTGTGAACGCGCCTTATGGGCTGTACCCAATATTTTGAATCTACATCCATTATGTTGACATTTCTAATGTAAATCAAAATGAATGCTGCACAATCATTTTTAATAGTTTTTAAAAATAGTTACTGGTACTTATGACCCTTTTTGAGTTCAGGATCTCTCAATAACGTAACTTTTAACATAAATATTCACTTACGACGATAAAATGTAAAGAATAGAAGGAAATTGGCAAATTTGAGATTTAGAAACACATTTTTTCTGACATTTTTGCATGAAAAGTTTCTTAAAATGATAAATGTATTATCAGAAAATTATTACTAGCCATTGATGCTATAAATCATGGTACGAAAAAGGACATTATGTCCCTCTTTGAGTTAAAGATCTCTCCCAAACTTAACTTTTAACATAAATATTCCCTTTAGTATGATTAAAAAAGCAAAGGATAGTAGGAAATGACCATATTTGAGACTAAAAACAGCATTATTCCTGAAATGTTTGCACTTTAAATGGTTTATATATAATCCATAAAAGTTGGCTTTAATATTTCTTGTTATTTGGTCATTACATTTCAGTACTTGGTACAAAACATAACATGTTGACCCTCTTTGAGTTATGAAAATCACCTTCTTTTTCTAATGAGCAGTTTAAAACCCTAAAATCTGACTTATTTCCTTTAGTGTCTTTACACTACATCGTGAATATTATACTTGAACATCTTCACAATGTGTTAGTGCTGAAATATGAACATAATACATTTTCTGGTATTAATGAGAAATGTTTTTACGTTACTCTCCGTGTTTGAACCACTTTACATTATATCTTCAGGGATTTATAACATGATGTAACTCTGTATTGTACTAAGCCTTACAGCCAGTTTGTATTATAGTATGTTGGGTTTTTAATGTGGTGGGCGGACACTGTTTGTTTCTATATGAATGTGCTGAAAGATTTAAAGAAACCACAAAATCGACCGCAGGGGAGCTTTTATTTTGGCTAAAAATGTAAAAGCTAATCCTAATATAACAGACACAACCTGTAATACATACGTTTTGTTTAATCATTGTTTATACTTCTTATGCTTTAGCTTTCTTCACAATCAATAACTTAAGAAACTATGGCTAAAAAAAACAAAACAGAGCCACAAACAAACTTAAAATATTACATTTCTGTCCATTTCTTTGAACTTCATCTCCTAGCTTGATGCTAGTCGACAAGCTAACCGATTGAAACGTTGACCTCGTCCACTTTTTTTTTATATCACAGTTAAGATATATTTTACTTTAGCTAAGAGATAAATGAAGAGGCTTAAATACATGTATGTTATAATATATAAACATTTAAGGGGATTGTTAGCTTCAGCCTCTTTAACACTAGCTAATCGGCTAAAGCTAAACAACTGGAACTGACCTTAAAACATTTTAAAATCACAGTTAAGTTATATTTGACTATAGCTAGGATGTTCAAAAGAAGCTAAAATATATTAATATTAACATATCTATAAATATTCAAGGTTTTTTCTGATCTGATTAACTTTAGCTTCTTAGCCCGAGCTAATCGGCTAAAGCTAAACAAGTTAAAACAACACACTGAAGTATTTTCTTCAGGTTAGCTTTTCTTTCTGACTTTGTACAAAGCTCCATTTCCTATCAATCTGACCTAAATGAGCCGATAAGTAAAAAAAAAACCTATAATTTTTATTTTGACAACATTCTTTTACCCATCAAAATGAAGCTTGTTTGTTATTTCTCTAACACTAGTCAGGCTTTTTAAATTAGACCTTAAATTATATTATTTTGCAGCCTGATTAAGTGTCTGTTACCCAGCTAATGCAGCTATGTTTAAATCATGTCTGTATTCGTATTTTCAGTCTGAAAGCTTTCAATCCAGCATTTAACACTTTTATTTGACGTTAAATTCACTGTATTTCAATGAAACAGTGGCACATTTGACAGAAAAAAGACTGTGCAGAATGGGTAAGGCTATCCTCTTTAAAATAATTAAACGTACAATGACTAAACACGAATATTTGTTTCTAAATTGCGCTCAAAACTCAGACTTAGTAACATTATTTATCAGTTTCAATAGGTATTTGTATTGGTCCAGTTAAGCTCTTTCGTTGCCAAAATGTATTCCTTATTTTTTTTTTAAAAGGTTTGATTGTCTAAACGTTCATTAAATTCTCCCCCGGTTTATTTTGTGGTTTCTCGGATTCTGCTTTCGTCTCGTTTACGTGAACGTTGTGAACTTTTCTGTCGGCTGCTGTCTCTCGGATACAATGGTTTTATAAACTGGTGTCGTTGTATACATAGGTGTACGTTTTTTAAATGAAATGATTGCTCTTCTTAAATTGTGATGTACATTTTTTTTAAAGTAAAATCAAATGTCAAACACTGACAGTCTCCTGTTTTTGTTGTTGTTCTGCGCAGTACCACGTTCAGCCTGATGGTGTCAGTAGAGAGTCAGAGGAGACTATGAAAAACATATAAACAGTATATTCTGTTGAGATCTCCATATTAGGTTGAATACTTAAAACGAAAGTTATTTATAATCAAATATAATCAATTATATTCTTGTATAACCCACAATGAAAATGCTTCATATTTTATGATTTTCTATATTTACAGTATAAACAAAACACAAGTGGTTTGTTAAATTGAGTGTGTAAGGCCTATTATGGTTTATGGGTGTCACTGATAAGGGAGGAGAGACAGTTTCTTCCCTCTTCCCTCACAGCAGTAGACAGGGAGGGGGGCTCCTGACTTAAGGAGAAATACACTGAGGCCCCAAAAAGGTGTTTGTGCCATAGCCGAGAATAATATTTTGCAAGTCCTGCACACTACAGGTCATGACCTTTTTACACAAACATGGGAAGGTGTGTCTTATGCCATAGCCATAGAATATGTCTGGTCATGTCAAGTCCTGCACACTAGAGGCCATGCCCAGTTTCCACTAATATGGGTATGGAGGAGGTGTCTTTAGGTTTTTCTGTCCTGTTTCGAGCATAGAGAGAGAGAGAGAGAGAGAGAGAGAGAGAGAGAGAGAGAGAGAGAGAGAGAGAGAGAGAGAGAGAGAGAGAGAGAGAGAGAGAGAGAGAGAGAGAGAGAGAGAGAGAGAGAGAGAGAGAGAGAGAGAGAGAGAGAGAGAGAGAGAGAGAGAGAGAGAGAGAGAGAGAGAGATCCAGCCCCCGAGACGCCCTCCAAAGCCAAGAGCTAACCCAGAAAAGAGTCCCCTATGTCAGTTGGTGCTGAGGCTAACTGCCCCCTCTCAGAGCCACTCTGACCAGTCTCTCAACAACACTGCTCTCCAAACACCATCAATCACAGTCAAACGCATTATAACACAATGTAAAGACAACTATTTACAACATTGGAAAGAAGAAACTAAAAGCCAAAGTAGATTAGAATGTTACCTGGGTCTAAACAGAGATTATGAGCTGGCAGAATATCTCTCTACTGTCAGAGATAGAAAGCAGAGACAGATCCTAACCAAGCACAGGCTCAGTGACCACAAACTGGCAATCGAAACAGGAAGACTCAAAAGTTCCTGGCAACCAAAAGGAAACAGAATATGTGGTCACTTTACGACAGGTGAGACTGAGACAGAGATGCATTCCTCCTAAAGTGCCAAACATTCAACGAAGTAAGGAGCAACCTGTAATCCCAGGTTTCAAGGAGGTTAATGACCCTCAAGATTGAGAGTACTCCTAGGAGGAGGAGACAAGGCACACCTTGCTGCCCAATATGTATACACATGCCACAACCTGAGGGACAGTGAATGAGACACATACACACAAAATCACACACGCCCCAAAGAACACACGCACACACATAGTTGAAGTGTAATTGTATCACTGTATATATATATATATATATATATATATATCAATATGTACAAATTTGAAATGTATGTTGTTAATTATTTTGTATTTTGATGCTTTGGCAAAATTGTTTCATTTAGCTTTCATGCCAATAAAGCCCAATAGAGAGAGAGAGAGAGAGAGAGAGAGAGAGAGAGAGAGAGAGAGAGAGAGAGAGAGAGAGAGAGAGAGAGAGAGAGAGAGAGAGAGAGAGAGAGAGAGAGAGAGAGAGAGAGAGAGAGAGAGAGAGATTCCCCTGGTATACTCCCGGTAAAGCTCTCTCCCTGGAAAGCTGGGTTTTCGCCTTAGTAAGGTTCTCTCAAACTTGGTAACTATTGCTTACATTTCTGTGTATTGAATGCTGAGTGAATTGTTGGATGAAAGTTTAAAACTGTGAATTCTAACTGATCATTCTGAGGAGCTGCCTCTGAATGTATCAGGCTATAGGTTGTGAATGTTAGCACCTTCGATCCGTGAGGAGATTCCTCTGGATTCTGTCGGAATTCAAACTGATCATTTTGAGGAACTGCCTCTGAATGTGTCAGGCTATAGGTTGTGGATAGCCCCGGCGATCCGTGAGGAGATTCCTTTGGATTATGTCGGAAGACTTTAATGTCTAAACTATGAATTAAGGTTTCATATTAGAACATGACCACAGCATGATATGTTTAGTATGATTGTAATTTTGTAACGAGAGAAGGTAGAAACCCTGTATAAGTGTGGACCATTTTTCTTCAAATAAACTGATCCCACCTTTTGGACTGGGACAACTTAAAAGACATCTGCGCTCTCCTCTCCTGCTTAAAAGGTAACAATGCACACTGCCACACTCACACTTAGGTAGGGCCTCACCTCATTACTGATATCAAAATCCTTCGGGATCGCTTAAACATATTCAGCGGGTCGTCTGAATTGAAACAGCAGTTAATTGAACCTGGTTCTTCAGGAGTTAATAGAGGTGAGATCTTGCTGACGTTGGTGGATCTGAGCCAAGCAGTAAACTTACATAGACTCAATAATTCTGGTAGGTCAATTAGTAGGTCTGAGTAATTTGCCGGAATAAATGATCAGCCCTCCCGACTCCAACAATTCATAAACACTCTAATTTCTCTTTTAATTATTATTTGAGATGACTTTAAACATGCGTTAAAATTGGACATCAGGAATTAAAAAAACTTATTATTATTGATATTTTATTATTATTTTAACAATTTTTTTATTATATTATATTTATTTCATTTAAAATTAAAAATATATATTATTTGAAGAAATTATTTCATATTTTTATAAAAAATACAGTTAAGACTAGAAAATGAAATAAAGGTTAATACTTATAAATAGGGGTGTAACGGTTCACAGAATTCACGGTTCGGTACGTACCTCGGTTTGGGGGTCACGGTTCGGTACGGGTTCGGTACAACAAGAAAAAGCTAAAAAAAAGTCTCAAATGCATAATTCCAGTTTGTTGTTATTTATTTTGAACAGTAGTGCAAGTTTCAGTTTAAAAATAAGGAACTCTAACATTTTGAATAATTAACTTTATTAGTTAAAAACAAACCACAAACAGTACCACACACACTCAGATGGCCATATTATCTATAAGGCTGATGTCAAACAAAAAGGTTCAATAAGCTGTAAAACTAAAAAGAATGTCTTGAAAATATTACAAAAATAAATAATAAGAAAGTGTTCAATCACTTTCAATCACAATCAATGAAAGCCGGGGTCCTCTACTATTGCATAAGGGCGCATAGCCGTTGAAATATATATGCCAATAGCTTCCGTTATTTATTTTGGTCTCTCGGCTTTCATGTCTATTGGCTTCTTAAAAACAGCGGGGATAAGCTGTTGAACTGCTGTTGTCTTTCGCCGGGCTCCGGTGACTAGGCACATCTGGGTGATGCCTTCTGATATGATTTAGCATGTTTTGGCCATCACACCTCAGCAGAGCCACAGGCTGATCGCCTCCATGCCACGCCGCATTGATGCAGTCATTCATGCAAAAGGAGGCCCAACCAAGTACTGAGTGCATACACATGAACATACTTTTCAGAAGGCCGACATTTCTGTATTAAAAATCCTTTTTTTTATTGGTTTTATGTAATATTCTAATTTTCTGAGATACTGATTTTGGGGTTTTCATTAGCTGTAAGCCGTAATCATCAAGATTAAAACAAATAACGGCTTGAAATATTTCACTTTGTGTGTAATGAATCCATATAATATATGAGTTTCACTTTTTGAATTGAATTAATGAAATGAATTAACTTTTCCACAATATTCAAATTTGTTGAGATGCACCTGTATTCTAGGAAAAGGGGAGAAATAGTGAGCCTGGCTTTTTCCAAAAAATGACAAAATACACATTTAAGTGTACTTAATATATCTCTGTACGAAAACTGAAATGTAAAAACAATTTGGCAACTTGTTTTGGTCCCAGCCAAGAAATAGCCCGACCCATAATCCCCTGTTAAACGTCTTATTGATGTTTTTACTCCTCTGATTTGGTATGGATTAAACAAACTGGATTCAGAGCTGCTGATAGGTGGATTTTGTTACCTTTGGACAGGCTGGCTTTGTCTTCCTCTGTTTCCAGTCTTTATGCTAAGCTAAGCTAACCAGTTGATGGCCTTATTTCTAACAAACATATACAGCAATCTTAATATCTATGATCAGCTGATCCAAGAGGGTTTTAAATAGTTTATAAAGCTTCAGAAGAACCAAATCTGTCAGACAAATGTAGTTAAGCAGAAATATAAAAATGGAAATAGTCAAGTACATTTTTTAAGACTTTCCCTAAGTTGAGAACTAGTGAAAACTGTACTTCAGTAAGTACATTTAAAAAAACACAAAAAATAACATTCTTTGTTCCTTTTTTTTAATCCATTGAGGCTTTGTTCAAACTTTACAAGCAGTGTGCAGAGAGGTGGACGAAATACAATTAACATAACACAACAGCTGAGATGTAACATTTTAATTTCCCTCGTTTGTGAAACCACTGCAGCCTAATGTTTAATGATCAGATATTGTTGATTTTCAAAGTAACTGTCAATACATTTTGTACCAATATACTATAATTCAAGAATTAATCCTGAACTTCCCTTTAAAACACACCAGACACCATCATTTTCCTCAATTATATTAAAATTTATATACAGTATTTTACTAATGAAAAAGGAGTGCATTACTTCCACTAGTAATGTCTGCAAGTATGAAACACTTTTTGAACACACAATTCTGAGACAATAAATACTTTTCTTGTCCCCATGACATATAAAGAAGTGGTAAAAGTTTATTTCTGAGTAAATAGTTTTCTGATCACTTCAAGTCATGACGGCAGGTAGTGCAATCCGTAGAATAAACTAGAATACATTAGAACATACTCATCAGTATTTTATGTGTTTTTATGCGTCTCATCAAGGTGAACCATATGTGATCAGATTCTGAAAAATTAACAATGTGTACAATGTACTTCCCCAGTTGAATGTATTTATTACATTTAGTGATAGTGAATCTTTCTATAGAAAACCAAATGGTTGTTCTACTCAGTGTGATTGACAGGAGAGATGATCAGAGGGGCAGAGTTTTTACCACCATATTAGACTGGACCAAAGTATGGGTAGAGTTTCTCTTTGAAGCAGCAGCCAGTGAAGGAGTAGATCAGAGCTGCAGCATCAACATCATAAAAGGAGACCAGACCCTCCTCATAATCCACAAACACCCCCACCTTCTCAGGCTGAGACTTCAGAGAGAGACGGACTGCAGGACCAGCAAGAGCTTTGTACTCATTTTCATTCCTCAACCATATCACCCAGCAACCATCCTGAGGAGACGCTGTGATGTTTCCCTTCCTGTTGATCGACTCTCTGACCACTCCTAGAGTCCAGTGAGTCTTCCCTTTAACCTGAACCTCGCAATAAAATCTTCCTGAAGAGAAACTCTGCTTTGCTAAGACACAAGGACACTTATCAAATCTCTCTGGATTGTCTGGGAGATACTTCATCACATCACCATCTTTCACTTGTTTTTCATCATCAGACAGGATGAGGTTGGGAAGTGCTGTATCAGGATCAAGAGTCACCTCCACCTCATACTGCTGGACCCTCTTCAGCTCCACCTCGAGCAGCTTCTTCATCTGTTTACTGAGCGTCTCCTCCAGCTGAGTCACAGCTCTCCTCACAGTCCCCTCATATGAAGGTGGACGGACCCTGACTTCTGTCCAGTTCTTGGTGGGTGGAGCAGCGTTCAGGGACGTGAAGCTTTGGAGGAGGTGGAGCTGGTCTTCAGAGCGTGAGAGCTGCTCCACCTCAGAGCTTCTCTTCTTCAGCTCAGAGATTTCCTGTTCCAGCTCTTTGATGAAGCCTTCAGCCTGTTCCTCTGTCTCTCTCTGCTTCTCTGTGATCGTGTCGATGAGCTCGGCCTGGCTTCTCTCAACAGACTCCTTCAGAGCGGTGAAGACCTGAACACCATCTGCTATCTCTCTGTCTGCTCCTTCCTTACTGAGCTCCACTGAGCCATTCATCTCCTGAATCTTCAGTCGTCTCTTCTGGATCATCTGCTGAATTTCAGCCTCTGTCTTCCCCAGCTCAGCCTTCTTTCCTTCATATCCTTCTTTCAGAGGAACAACATCATGTGTCTTGTGGTCTGAATAGGTGCAGAGCATGCAGACACACACCTGGTCAGTCTTACAGAACAGCTCCAGCAGTTTATCGTGCTTCACACACATCCTGCTTTCCAGGTTCTCCTCAGGGTCGATCAGCTGATGTTTCTTCAGGCCTGCTCTTGTCAGGTGAGGCTCCAGGTGAGTCTCACAGTAGGAGGCCAGACACACCAGGCAGGACTTCAGGGCCTTCAGTCTGGTTCCAGTGCAGGCGTCACAGGGAACTTCTCCTGGTTTCACAACTTGTTGCTCTGAGCTGCTGCTGCTGGCTTTCTGTTGAGCTGACTGTCTGAACTGAGCAGCCATCTCAGAGATGAACGTGTTGACCCGCAGCTCAGGCTTAATGTTAAAAACCTCTTTGCAGTTGGGACACTGACACTGGACATTAACATCCCAGTGTTGAGAGATGCAGGCTTTACAGAAGTTGTGTCCACATGGTATGGCGACTGGATCAGTGAACACATCCAGACAGATGGAGCACAGAAACTGATCTTCAGTCAGCAGACAGCTGGCAGCAGACATGTCTCTCTGGGGACAAAACGTGTGAAAAAAACTGTAATGTATATATGATTTAATCTCTTGTATCTGTTTGCTATAAGTCAAATAGATGGTGATACTGAACTCTGCTGATGTATCATGATTATGCGGAGGGTGAAAGATTGCTCAAATTTGCAGTTCACTGTTATTGTTCAATGTTAAAAAAATCTCTCTGTTTGTTAATATTATAAATACATCTGGAAAATCATAGCAGCATTCGGTTTAAACTCTAAGAAACACAATGTGTAAGCTCTAATACTGTTGGGGGATTTTGCCGTTGTTGAACAGAGGAGTGAAACCTGCTGCTGAGCATCACTGAAGTTAATACTAGTTGTTGTTGTCGTGTGCTGTGCTGAAGCACAATTATCCTTGTACATTACTGTTTTTCATACAGTACTGTATTTATTATTATCTGTGTATTTATTCTTATTTATACATTTCCCATCTATTTACCTTTATTTTTGTATCATTTATTTTGTACATACTTCTGATAATTATGTATATAACTGACTGTTTTGCACTCTGGTTAGACCCTCCTTAATTTTGTTACACTGTGCTTGCATTTTGTAATGACAATAAAGTAATCTAATCTAATCTAATCGAAAAAACAGTAAACGTTATCAGCTTCAAAAGGCAGACAGCAGTTACTACAGAAACAGGTTCAAAGCTCAAGGCTACTTACCACAGTGTGTACAAATGATATAAGATGAAATATGTAATTGTCATGGCTTTTTATAAGCAACACTTGTAACATAACACCAGATCCCTTGCTTTGGACAGTCCAGAACAAATCTACTATTTAGATTCTACTTTGTTTAATAAAGTCAATTATAAAGATGTTTTCAAATACAGGAAATATGAAAATAAGTATAAGCTAATGCTAGCTTTGACTGTATGCTCTCTAACCTAACTTAACCAGAGTTTACATTGAATTTGTGGCTGTTGCTAATATCTTAACTGACACATATCTATAGTATAATATTCTTTATATGGTAAAATAGATGTAATACAGTCAGATTCAGATTTTAATCTAACTTTGACTAAATATTTAGTAAGTGATGTGTCTGTAGTGCACTCACCAGTGTTTGCAGAGTCCTGCTGTGTTGTTGAGAAGAAGCTGCTGGATTCAGTTGAGTGTTTCTTCAGAGAAACAGAGACTTGTCTCGGCTGCTGCTCTGCTGTCGCTCAGACAAACATCAGCTTTCATTTCCGGGAAATTGAAACTCTTCTCTTACAGTGTGGTCCCACCTCTCAGTGGCAGTTTGCCAAGAGGGAGTGGAGGAAGAACTATTGAGGCTTGTTATTTAACTTTGTGACGATGCATTTTACAGCTGATCCAAGAGGCTTTTCAAATAGTGTATTGAGCATAAGTAGGAATATGTTCTCAATACATAAAGGACATCTCTTTACACATCTGGAGATTTATAGCTATATTCACAACGCTGTGTTATGGTCCCTGTTTAAGAGCAGCTGGTGAAACACTTCCTCCCCCTGAACAGACTCTTTGAAATGGGTCTTGTAAGAAATATGAGGAGTAAAGGTTGTGGAGTTATACAATAAACACACAACGTCTAAATCCTCTTATTAGATGCGATATTAATCACAGAGGAACGAACCCGGGAGGAAGACCCGCCCCCCGTCGAGACCGGCCAATAGGAGAGGACTATAGACTATAACATATGACGGACAGGAAAAAACGCCCTCTCTCTACCCCGGCCACGCGATAAACAACAGCTGGGAGGAGGCAGCGGCACCCCACGCGAACGGGAGAGCCGATCGGGAGAGCTGGTGGAGAACGCAGGCTGCTCCGTGTGTGGTGTCGCTGTGCCGCTGTCACGTCTGTTCCCTGAACTCTGCGTCAACGACCAATTTGATATTCGTTTGACAGAAACAATTCAAAGATACAAAAACTTTATTGTCCAGCGGCCGAAAAATCAAGAAGCAACCTTACCACGCTATAATCAATAATCTAGCGGCGAGCTACCGGTAGCTCGCGATCGACGTGTTGGAGACCCCTGTGCTAAACGAACCCTCCTTTGGAAAATTCTAATCCGGTACCTTTTAGTTATCGCCGAAACTATTCCTCTTTTTTAAATGCACATTAGTTAAGTTTAACTTGTCTTTCTAGGACTTTTTTGGTATCCTCCGTGAACCAGGGTCTTGAAACCAAAACGAATTCCTGTATCCCATGGTACCTTTTTAGTTTTCGCCAAAACTATTCCTCTTTTTTAAAGGCACATTAGTTAAGATGAGAAGCAATGTGTAAAAGCTGCAGAATCTCTTATGTATAAACTCAAACTCGTATTACTTTAAGTGTCTGTGTTTCAAATGTCAGCATCAAAACAAACTTAACTTACTAAAAGCACAAATTGATGCATAAAGGTATATATTATGTAATCGGAAAAGCATCATCAATCATTTGTTGATCTTAAGTAAGTGTTAAGTAACTGAAGCTGCCAAAATAATCGTTTTCGAGTCAATAGTATATATAATATTTGGAGTTGTACGGAAGATGATTAGTGCCTCAACTGAAATATTCTTTTGAGATCTGACCAAAAGTGATTTCTTTTTTTGTTCTGGGAAAAAAAGTCAGAATACATTTTAATAGGAATTTTCTCAGAATTCTGACTTTTAAGAAATACACTTTTGGTCAAATCTCGAATTTATCTTTTTTTAAACATGTGGCCCTAATCTACGGATATAGAGGATTAGTGCTAAAAGAGGATTAGAGACACCTGATTAGGGGCCACATGTAAAATGGTTTAAGATCTAACGAGACATTTCTTCTCAGGGGGGTTCTATCCAATGCAGAACTGGAGATGGCTATCCATGCCTTTATCTCATCCCGGCTTGATTACTGCAATGCTCTTTTCTCCTGCCCCAACAAAACATCAATAAACCGGCTACAACAGGTCCAAAACGCTGCAGCCAGATTGCTCTCTCGGTCCAAAAAACATGCCACATCACTCCGATCCTTTCTGCCCTGCACTGGCTCCCTGTCCATCTCAGAACCCAATTCAAGGTCTTGGTTTTCACATATAGAGCTGTCCATGGCCAAGCCCCAGCCTACGTTAACGACCTTATCCACCCTCACAGCACAACCCGGGCCCTGAGGTCCTCTGAGCAAGGCCTCTTAAGGGTGCCCCGAACCAGGCTAAAGAGTAAGGGGGACCGTGCCTTTGAGGCGGTGGCCCCAAGGTTTAGGAATGACCTCCCTCAGAAACTAAGAGCCTCTGTCTCAGTAGAGATTTTTAAGGGGCAGCTAAAGACTCACCTTTTCCGACAGGCCTTTGGGGCGCCGGAGAAGGTGAGTTAGTAGCTGTTTTTCATTGGAGTTTTATTTTATGTTTTCCCTGTTTTATGCCTTTTATTCTATATTTTATAGTTGTACTTTGAATTGTGTATTGAGTACTGTATACTGTAAGGCACTTTGTACATTCGTGTTGAGAAGGGTGCTATATAAATAAAGTTTTACTTACTTACTTTACTTCTTTAGACAGGAAGTAAATGCAGAATTCAGACTTTTTTCCAGAATTCTAAATGTTATCACTTCTGTTCAGATCTCAAAAAGTATTTCACATGTGGCCCTGATCTTCCTCCGTAAAGTAGAAGTATACATTTGCATCAAATTTAAATTCTCTAGCTATGAGATTCGGACTTTTACAAACACGAACTCAATGGGATCCAATTTCTCTTTTTTCACTTAAAAAATATATTTGATGTAAAGTAAAAGTATCATTACTAAACTATAGAAATACTATGTTGCAAGTTCACAGAACACTATCACAGAACATCTGTATTGGAAAATATATCATCAGATTTAATCACATTTGCTAACAATTCCTTTGGTAAGAAATATTGTTTAATGTAAAATCAATGACCTTATAAAAGAGTATCATTCCCCCTGTGGCACGCCCCTCTCTCTCTTTGGAAGCAGCACCTGGCATCAAGGTGAGACAGTCTTATCAAGAGAGGAGTTTATTTATATCTGCAATCAGTGTAAACAGAGAACAGCTGCACACACACACACACACACACACCCTTGTTGACTAGAACTCAAGGAGGACATTACCTCTCTTATCCTGGAAATAAAAGGTATTTTCTTTATTAAAACCTCAATAATGTGAAGCTGATTTTCCACATCTTTCTCGCTGACACTGTAAGTGGATATGAGGCTGCACTAATCCAAAGAAAAAACAAGGTGTTTAAATGTTTAATGTTGATATTGATCTTGATAAACTGCTTTGAGATTACGCGTTCACTCTGCAGGTCGTTGCTTAAAGACGCTCTGCTTTTAATGAATGAACAACGATGGAGAGAATGAACGAAAGGGTCTTATCTGCACGCAACTACAATATACTTTATTAAAAAGACAAATTAATACATAAAAACATATTCAAGATAAGTAAAATAAAGTACCTCAGAATCTATCTTCAGTACATTTGACTGCATGTAAGTGTATATGTTTGTCCACTAGGGGGCGACACATCCTCACAGTTCACAGGGAAACACCTGGTAGGAACACACCTTTACAGAACACAGTTTGCACAATCATCCTCAGTGTCATCTAGCCAGTGATCCATCTTTTAAGGCAAGGCAAGGCAAGGCAAGGCAAGGCAAGGCAAGGCAAGGCAAGGCAAGGCAAGGCAAGGCAAGGCAAGGCAAGGCAAGGCAAGGCAAGGCAAGGCAAGGCAAGGCAAGGCAAGGCAAGGCAAGGCAAGGCAAGGCAAGGCAAGGCAAGGCAAGGCAAGGCAAGGCAAGGCAAGGCAAGGCAAGGCAGGCAAGGCAAGGCAAGGCAAGCAGGCAAGGCAAGGCAAGGCAAGGCAGGCAAGGCAAGGCAACAAGGCAAGGCAAGGCAAGGCAAGGCAAGGCAAGGCAAGGCAAGGCAAGGCAAGGCAAGGCAAGCAAGGCAAGGAAGGCAAGGCAAGCAAGGCAGGCAAGGCAAGCAAGGCAAAGGCAAGGCGGCAAGGCAAGGCAAGGCAAGGCAAGGCAAGGCAAGGCAAGGCAAGGCAAGGCAAGGCAAGGCAAGGCAAGGCAAGGCAAGGCAAGGCAAGGCAAGGCAAGGCAAGGCAAGGCAAGCAAGGCAAGGCAAGGCCAAGGCAAGGCAAGGCAAGGCAAGGCAAGGCAAGCAAGGCAAGGCAAGGCAAGCAAGGCAAGGCAAGGCAAGGCAAGGCAAGGCAAGGCAAGGCAAGGCAAGGCAGGGCAAGGCAAGGCAAGGCAAGGCAAGGCAAGGCAAGGCAAGGCAAGCAAGGCAAGGCAAGGCAAGGCAAGGCAAGGCAAGGCAGGCAAGGCAAGGCAAGGCAAGGCAAGGCAAGGCAAGGCAAGGCAAGGCAAGGCAAGCAAGGCAAGGCAAGGCAGGCAAGGCAAGGCAAGGCAAGCAAGGCAAGGCAAGGCAAGGCAGGCAAGGCAAGGCAAGGCAAGGCAAGGCAAGGCAAGGCAAGGCAAGGCAAGCAAGGCAAGGCAAGGCAAGGCAGGCAGGCAAGGCAAGGCAAGGCAAGGCAAGGCAAGGCAAGGCAAGGCAAGGCAAGGCAAGGCAAGGCAAGGCAAGGCAAGGCAAGGCAAGGCAAGGCAAGGCAAGGCAAGGCAAGGCAAGGCAAGGCAAGGCAAGGCAAGGCAAGGCAAGGCAAGGCAAGGCAAGGCAAGGCAAGGCAAGGCAAGGCAAGGCAAGGCAAGGCAAGGCAAGGCAAGGCATGCAAGGCAAGGCAAGGCAAGGCAAGGCAAGCAAGGCAAGGCAAGGCAAGGCAAGGCAAGGCAAGGCAAGGCAAGGCAAGGCAAGGCAAGGCAAGGCAAGGCAAGGCAAGGCAAGCAAGGCAAGGCAAGGCAAGGCAAGGCAAGGCAAGGCAAGGCAGGCAAGGCAAGGCAAGGCAAGGCAAGGCAAGGCAAGCAAGGCAAGGCAAGGCAAGGCAAGGCAAGCAAGGCAAGCAAGGCAAGGCAAGGCAAGGCAAGGCAAGGCAAGCAGGCAAGGCAAGGCAAGGCAAGGCAAGGCAGGCAAGCAAGGCAAGGCAAGGCCAAGGCAAGGCAAGGCAAGGCAAGGCAAGGCAAGGCAAGGCAAAGGCAAGGCAAGGCAAGGCAAGGCAACAGGCAAGGCAAGGCAAGGCAAGGCAAGGCAAGGCAAGGCAAGGCAAGCAAGGCAAGGCAAGGCAAGGCAAGGCAAGGCAAGGCAAGGCAAGGCAAGCAAGGCAAGGCAAGGCAAGGCAGGCAAGGCAAGCAAGGCAAGGCAAGGCAAGGCAAGGCAAGCAAGGCAAGGCAAGGCAAGGCAAGGCAGGCAAGGCAAGGCAAGGCAGGCAAGGCAAGCAAGGCAAGGCAAGGCAAGGCAAGGCAAGGCAAGGCAAGGCAAGGCAAGGCAAGGCAAGGCAAGGCAAGGCAAGGCAAGGCAAGGCAAGGCAAGGCAAGGCAAGCAAGGCAAGGCAAGGCAAGGCAAGGCAAGGCAAGGCAAGGCAAGGCAAGGCAAGGCAAGGCAAGGCAAGGCAAGGCAAGGCAAGGCAAGGCAAGGCAAGGCAAGGCAAGGCAAGGCAAGGCAAGGCAAGGCAAGGCAAGGCAAGGCAAGGCAGGCAAGGCAAGGCAAGGCGCAAGGCAAGGCAAGGCAAGGCAAGCAAGGCAAGGCAAGGCAAGGCAAGGCAAGCAAGCAAGGCAAGGCAAGGCAAGGCAAGGCAAAGGCAAGGCAAGGCAAGGCAAGGCAAGGCAAGGCAAGGCAAGGCAGGCAAGCAAGGCAAGGCAAGGCAAGGCAAGGCAAGGCAAGGCAGCAGGCAAGCAAGGCAAGGCAAGGCAAGGCAAGGCAAGGCAAGGCAAGGCAAGGCAAGGCAAGGCAAGGCAAGGCAAGGCAAGGCAAGGCAGGCAAGGCAAGGCAAGGCAAGGCAAGGCAAGGCAAGGCAAGGCAAGGCAAGGCAAGGCAAGGCAAGGCAAGGCAGGCAAGGCAAGGCAAGGCAAGGCAAGGCAAGGCAAGGCAAGGCAAGGCAAGGCAAGGCAAGGCAAGGCAAGGCAAGGCAAGGCAAGGCAAGGCAAGGCAAGGCAAGTCAAGGCAAGGCAAGGCAAGGCAGGCAAGGCAAGGCAAGGCAAGGCAAGGCAAGGCAAGGCAAGGCAAGGCAAGGCAGGCAAGGCAAGGCAAGGCAAGGCAAGGCAAGGCAAGGCAAGGCAAGGCAGGCAAGGCAAGGCAAGGCAAGGCAAGGCAAGGCAAGGCAAGGCAAGGCAAGGCAAGGCAAGGGCAAGGCAAGGCAAGGCAGGCAAGGCAAGGCAAGCAAGGCAAGGCAAGGCAAGGCAAGGCAAGGCAAGGCAAGGCAAGGCAAGGCAAGGCAAGGCAAGGCAAGGCAAGGCAAGGCAAGGCAAGGCAAGGCAAGGCAAGGCAAGGCAAGGCAAGGCAAGGCAAGGCAAGGCAGGCAAGGCAAGGCAAGGCAAGGCAAGCAAGGCAAGGCAAGGCAAGGCAAGCAGGCAAGGCAAGGCAAGCAAGGCAAGGCAAGGCAAGGCAAGGCAAGGCAAGGCAGGCAAGGCAAGGCAAGGCAAGGCAAGGCAAGGCAAGGCAAGGCAAGCAAGGCAAGGCAAGGCAAGGCAGGCAAGGCAAGGCAAGCAAGGCAGGCAAGGCAAGCAAGGCAAGCAGGCAAGGCAAGGCAAGGCAAGGCAAGGCAAGGCAAGGCAAGGCAAGGCAAGGCAAGGCAAGGCAAGCAAGGCAAGGCAAGGCAAGCAAGGCAAGCAAGGCAAGGCAAGGCAAGGCAAGGCAAGGCAAGGCAAGGCAAGCAAGGCAAGGCAAGGCAAGGCAAGGCAAGGCAAGGCAAGGCAAGGCAAGGCAGCAAGGCAAGGCAAGGCAAGGCAAGGCAAGGCAAGGCAAGGCAAGGCAAGGCAAGGCCAAGGCAAGGCAAGGCAAGGCAAGGCAAGGCAAGGCAAGGCAAGGCAAGGCAAGGCAAGCAAGGCAAGGCAAGGCAAGGCCAAGGCAAGGCAAGGCAAGGCAAGGGCAAGGCAAGGCAAGGCAAGGGCAAGGCAAGGCAAGGCAAGGCAAGGCAAGGCAAGGCAAGCAAGGCAAGGCAAGGCAAGGCAAGGCAAGAGGCAAGGCAAGGCAAGGCAAGGCAAGCAAGGCAAGGCAAGGCAAGGCAAGGCAAGGCAAGGCAAGGCAAAGGCAAGGCAAGGCAAGGCAAGGCAAGGCAAGGCAAGGCAAGGCAAGGCAAGGCAAGGCAAGGCAAGGCAAGGCAAGCAAGGCAAGGCAAGGCAAGGCAAGGCAAGGCAAGGCAAGGCAAGGCAAGGCAAGGCAAGGCAAGGCAAGCAGGCAAGGCAAGGCAAGGCAAGGCAAGGCAAGGCAAGGCAAGGCAAGGCAAGGCAAGCAAGGCAAGGCAAGGCAAGGCAAGGCAAGGCAGGCAAGGCAAGGCAAGGCAAGGCAAGGCAAGGCAAGGCAAGGCAAGGCAAGGCAAGGCAAGGCAAGGCAGGCAAGGCAAGGCAAGGCAAGGCAAGGCAAGGCAAGGCAAGGCAAGGCAAGGCAAGGCAAGGCAAGGCAAGGCAAGGCAAGGCAAGGCAAGGCAAGGCAAGGCAAGGCAAGGCAAGGCAAGGCAAGGCAAGGCAAGGCAAGGCAAGGCAAGGCAAGGCAAGGCAAGGCAAGGCAAGGCAAGGCAAGGCAAGGCAGGCAAGGCAAGGCAAGGCAAGGCAAGGCAAGGCAAGGCAAGGCAAGGCAAGGCAAGGCAAGCAAGGCAAGGCAAGGCAAGGCAAGGCAAGCAAGGCAAGGCAAGGCAAGGCAAGGCAAGGCAAGGCAAGGCAAGGCAAGGCAAGGCAAGGCAAGGCAAGGCAAGGCAAGCAAGGCAAGGCAAGGCAAGGCAAGGCAAGGCAAGGCAAGCAAGGCAAGGCAAGGCAAGGCAAGGCAAGGCAAGGCAAGGCAAGGCAAGGCAAGGCAAGGCAGCAAGGCAAGGCAAGGCAAGGCAAGCAAGGCAAGCAAGGCAGGCAAGGCAAGGCAAGGCAAGGCAAGGCAAGGCAAGGCAAGCAAGGCAAGGCAAGGCAACAAGGCAAGGCAAGGCAAGGCAAGGCAAGGCAAGGCAAGGCAAGGCAAGGCAAGGCAAGGCAAGGCAAGGCAAGGCAAGGCAAGGCAAGGCAAGGCAAGGCAAGGCAAGGCAAGGCAAGGCAAGGCAAGGCAAGGCAAGGCAAGGCAAGGCGGCAAGGCAAGGCAAGGCACAAGGCAAGGCAAGGCAAGGCAAGGCAAGGCAAGGCAAGGCAAGGCAAGGCAAGGCAAGGCAAGGCAAGGCAAGGCAAGCAAGGCAGGCAAGCAAGGCAAGGCAAGGCAAGCAAGGCAAGGCAAGGCCAGGCAAGGCAAGGCAAGGCAAGGCAAGGCAAGGCAAGCAAGGCAAGGCAAGGCAAGGCAAGGCAAGGCAAGGCAAGGCAAGGCAAGGCAAGGCAAGGCAAGGCAAGGCAAGGCAAGGCAAGGCAAGGCAAGGCAAGGCAAGGCAAGGCAAGGCAAGGCAAGGCAAGGCAAGGCAAGGCAAGGCAAGGCAAGGCAAGGCAAGGCAAGGCAAGGCAAGGCAAGGCAAGGCAAGGCAAGGCAAGGCAAGGCAAGGCCTTACGCAAGAACTTAGACTGAATACCACCAGTGATGTTGACGATGTGTATAAACGGTGGCATAAGGGCAAAAGTATTATATCCATCAGAGAGAATAGGGCTGACGGAGTTGGCATTTTCTTCAAAGAAAAAGACATAACTATTATTAGAAGAAGGGACATAATCCCAGGAAGGCTGATTGTTTTTATAAAAATGAAAAATATCGACTTATTAATATTTATACTGCCCCTGAGGCAAAAAATGTTACAATTATTTAGAAAACTTAGAGAACTATTAACAGTGGGTTATAAAATTATATTAGGTGGGGATTTTAACACAGTAACTGAAGACATAGATAAGTGTAGTACAGCTGTTTATAAACTAAGGGCAGAAGGAAAACTGTTGAAAGAAATCTGCAGCGATGCAGGCCTAATCGATGTCTGTCGATCACTGAATCCCACTGGAATGGATTTCACGAGATATGACAAAACAACTAAAACCCGCATAGACAGGATTTATGTATCGAATCACTTCTCTGTAACTTACTATAAAACAATCTTTAATAACTTGTCGGATCATCTCTTGGTCCAAACGTCATTGTCCTCCGGAGCCCCTTCCACTAGAGGCTTCTGGAAACTGAACACACAGTGCCTAAAAAATACTTGTGTTTCAACAGAATTAAAACTGGAAATACAAAAAATATTACAATTGAGATGTTTAACAAACTCTGACATCAAATTATGGGAAACATTAAAAATTAGGTTAAAACGTTTTTTCAAATTTAAATGTAGAGAATTAAATAAAGCAAAAAATATTAAATATGAATCATTAATCAAACAATATATTCATTTAAAGCAGATTAAAGATAAAACTAAAAGGGTAGAAGAAAATATATCTAAATTAAAAACTGAAATTGATCAATTAAACCAGGAATCATTATATAATATTCATACAACATCTGAAATAGATCAAAGAGGCAACTTGGCACAAGCCATTAAAACCAACCAAAAGCAAATTCAAAGTAAATTCATCAAATGTATAAAAAATCAAGAAGGATGTATATAATGAAAAACAGAAACGAGAAGTGATGAGATTTATGTTCTGAAGCATATAAAAAAATAGACATTGAAACGGACTGTGTTAAAACTCTGTTGGGAACGATCCCTCCGTACAACATCCAAGACTTTGATTTCCTTCTCGGTGAAATTAGAAAAGACGAGGTGATCCAGGCGGTGAAAGAGCTGAATGTTGGTAAGAGTCCCGGTCCTGATGGCCTGCCCACTGAGTTTTATCAATTATTATCTGATGATGTTTTAAACTTACTGACCTCTATGTTTAATGAAGGTCTCAGCAGTGGTTGTACGGGGGACTCATTTTATGAAGGTGTCTTGACTCTACTATATAAAAAAAACGATGAAACTGATATAGATAATTACAGTCATTTAACTATAATGAATACTGATTATAAGATACTAGCAAAAATAATAATGAATAGATTAACAGATATACTAGATAAAATAATAGATAAAGAGCAAACATGTGCTATAAAAGGTCGCCTTATGTGGGACAACTTATCAATTTTTAGAGAAATCATAAATAAACCAAAAGAAGAAAAAGGTTTTTTTATTATTGGACTTGATCAAAAAAAAGCCTTCGACTATTTATCCAGAGATTACTCAGGTCGGTGATGAAGGCCTACGGATTTCCTGAAGCCTTCATAAACATGATTAAGTGTCTGTATTTTAAATCTTGTGTCTGTGTAAATGTAAACGGTGTGTTAACAAATGCATTTAATGTTGAGAGAGGGGTTAAGCAGGGGTGCCCTCTAAGCGCAGCTCTATACGTGCTAGCCATAAGTCCATTAATTAAAATAATAAACAATGACAGGTTTATATCAGGAACACCAGTTGGCCATGCGCCCAAAATAACTGCCATCGCCTATGCAGACGATGTCACTGTTATTATAAAAAACCAACAAGAAATGGATGCTTTAGCAAACCACCTAAACTTATATGAATTGGCATCAGGAGCTAAATTAAACCACAACAAAACTGAAGGTGTTTGGATCGGCACCGACGATGCCAAATGCGACATAAACATTCAAGTGAAAAAAGAAATTAAAATACTTGGAATAACTTTTTGTAGCGACAACTGTGCTGAACTCAATTGGGAGAACAAACTAAGTGAAGTCAAAGAACAAGTTAAACAATGGGAGAATAAAAAATAAAAATTATAAATCAAGAATAAACATAATAAAATCATTCATACTTAGCAAGATCCTTTTTCTAGCAAACATTTTCCCCCCACCAGCCCAAATAATTATGCAATTAAACAAACAGTGTGTCAATTTGGTGTGGGGTACATGGGCGTCGCCTGGGGTAGGCATCCGGGGCTTTAGCCCCAGATGTTTTTTCTTTAGCCCCGGACAAATTCTCCCTCAATAATATAATACATTAACCGTACTTTACCTAGAGGATGGCAGAATTTGTAATTTCCCGTGTTCAGTGAATGCAACAGAGGCAAGACACCACCAGACCAATCAGAGAGTTGCATGGAAATAAACGTGTTTTATTGGCTGACAGTAACGTACCTCTCCTCTGTGACAGTGTTTAAACTTTAAACTGTCAGCGGAGTTTCTGAAGATGCAGAAAGAAACAATTGACTTGGTGCAGGCAGTAAATGACAAAACAGCAGTTGAGAACACACTGAAAAGTTACCGAAGTGACGAGAAAGCACATGTAGTCTATGATATTGATATTCCCGAAACTGTGACACAGAAGAAGAAGCGTAGAAACATGGAAGACTTTGTAGTCGAGGCATCATGTGGAGCACGCTCTCACATTAGCTTATTAGCTCAGATTAGCTATTGATGATCACGTTGATAAATCATAAAACCAATAGCCAAACACGCAAAAAACATGTTGCTGTGTGAGCATTAAACGATTAACATTAAACTAAACAAACACAACAGAACGTTATTGTCCTTATAAAAATAAAAACATACATTTTGTCCACCGACATAATACAGGCACCTTAACCTCGAGAGATCCTCACATGTTATGAGAATTTCCCACAATCCATTGCCGTAACCGTAACAAAGCTAATGCAGGCTAACACGTTTGTTTGTGACACCAGATGGGTGTAATTCTTCTTCTTCTTCTTCTTCTTTTCTTTAATGGCGAATCGCTTCCACTTGGAGCATATCGCCACCTCTGGCGTAATTCTCAGATTTAACAAGGATTTTATACCGACCTTTATAACTCTGTGTTACACACACACGACACACCTATATGCCGTGAGCTGATTATCGAGCCTTCATTGTAACAGATCTGGTAGGCCACCACGTTATTCTTTACTTTCTACGTCTTTATATGTAGAAGATATTACTTTTTTCTCCGTCATGGTGTTTCCATAGCAACAACAACTTCCTGTCAACAGCCTAAACTCGCCTTCAAAATAAAAGCACAGGAAGTTAACCTAAATTACATTTAAGACATACAACTGCAACGAAAGTAACAAAAAACAATGTAATATCCTTTTCAGTTTCACAGAACACAAATTGGGTTATTTACATAATATGTTTACAGTACTGTCTATTGTTATTTTGTATTATTCTTTGCGGAATTTGGCCGTGTAAAATTTCCTCTTGGGTTGCTGCAGCCAATGCGTGATGTCATTGGTAAGCGTAACGAACCCCGAACAGATTCTGGTACCTACACCGCCACTGTGGGCTAAGCCCCGAATGTTTCCAGGTCCAGACGACGCCCCTGGTGGGGTACAACAAGGGAGGTTACTAAACGTAATTTGTTATTTAAAAGTCGGGAATATGGAGGCCTGGGAGCCATAGACCTGGGCATTAAACTAAAAATTACCTTTGTAAAAAACATCTCAGCTGCAATCAATAGGAAAGCACCTTGGGTTGAGGATGGAGAAATGGGATGGAACAAAAGAAGAGGCAGAGCTAGAAACGGACCATATTATAAATTAGTTTATGGTGACTTTACAACTGAATTTCGGCATTTAGGGATTGATTGGATCGGACTACCGAATAGAGTTATTTTTAAAATGGTAAATGATTTCAAGTATGGAGGTGTTATAACATACAAAAACCTAACACCTGACGAAGGTAACGAAGTCTTAAAATTAGTGAAAAGTAAACAGTTATCGGAGAGCATGAGAGATGTGAGGTGGCTAATCTCGATCAACAGACTTGCGGTCAGAGCTGTAGTCTCATGGAGCTGCTATGTTAGAACTAGAACATGTCCCATGATTAACTGTGAGGAGGACGAAACTCTACAGCACCTCCTCATGGACTGTTACAGAGCCGAGGAGGTGTGGTCACTCCTACGGGGCATCGGTTTGCAGTTCAATCTAGAATATGTCTCAATCATGTATTGTATTCTGGATGAGGGGATGGACATAAAACAAAGGGAACTTTTTCAGCTGGTAATTTGTATAACATGTATGAAAATCTGGAAAACAAGATGCAAGATGATACTAAATCAGAGAGTAATAAACAGTGGCACCATCGTGAAACAAATACTTACTGAACTAAGGAGAAGAAAAACCCTGGACAAATCCCAGACTCAGCCATGGGGCATTTTGAGTCTGTGACCGAACTGAGTCTCATTGGAATATAAACGTGCTTTCTTTATGTTATTTATATATTTATTCATTGTGTGTAATGTGTATTATTAATGTAATTTTTGTATATCATGTACTGCCCAAATAATTTAAAATAAAGTTTTCAAAAAAAACAAGGCAAGGCAAGGCAAGGCACTATGAGATTATTTGTCTCATAGCATATTGTAGTTTACTCAGTGCAGACAGGTTGTATTGAATCTTGCAGACACTGCCCTTATTTTAACCTCTTATTCCTTGAGCCAACTCCCTATTAGAGAACGTGCTATTCAAGCATTGTGTCGCTAACAGGTGAATGTCACCATTGGTCGACAGTTTTGAAAGGTTTGGCTATTTTGATTCCTTACTGTAAATGACGTAACAAAGTTGCCTTAGTCTTTTTGGTATGGCATGATTTAATACAGTTTTGTTTTGTATTTTGCACCAATATGCGTGTGTGTTTGTTGTTTGTTGTGCCTAGGAACTAATGTTTGTTCATGTACTGGTACTGCGTGTTTTGTTGATACACTGGACAACTCAACGTGGGTTGGCGTCTTTATTTGAAGCTCTGCTGCAGTCTGTGACAAAGTTATAAGTTTGACAAAGTTATTCGGAAAAAGAACTTTAAAGATGGATCTCCTTTCACGACAAGCGGCCAACGAGGTATGTGTTTTATGTTTTCATGTGTCCTATTTTCATTTATGCATTCTCCTTCATAGATGCACACCATGCTAATGTGTTTGGCTATGAATATGTGTAATTCGTTGTTGTAGTTCTCACGGCGTAACGGAAGAGGGGAGAATACTAGATGAAAACTCCAAGAAATAAACGCCCGTTTTAAAGAACCGACCTGTGTACTCTGAGTGGTTTGTTCATATATCATCAATAGCCAGATTTATAGACTGATTATTGATGATTGCGTTAAGGATTATAACATCTGTTTCCCTAAAAAACATGTGGAGAATAGATTTTTCTTGAAGGCTGCTGACAGTTTTTCTGGATTTATGTAGTGGTACAAACCCATATCAAAACTCCCCTCAGTAAAAACCTTTGACTCTAATAAGTCGACAATAAAACAAGATGTTGATCCTGGTTTTAACCAGTGTACACATTTCTGTGCTGTTTCTGTATGCGTTAGTATATTTAAAGATAACATTTCAGAAAACGTGTACTGTAATAAAAAACAAAGTCATGATGTAAGTGAAACATTTTTAATTGTAATATTATTCACCATCCACCTCTTTAAAAATAATGACATTTCAAATGATAAGCTCCATCTTATAAACAGGGCATTCATAAAATAGACTTTACAAGCATATTTCATGCCATTTTGATATTTACAAAACCCTTTATTTATCTCCCAGTCAGACGGGACGTTTGCAGTCAGTTAGTCTCACCTGTACAGGCAGTGCTGGAGTGTGTTCAAGGTGAAGAATGAGACCATAATCATTAGAAGCAGTCCAACCAGTCAGACCGCTCTCACTGACACAGGCTGCAGCCATCAGACACTTAGATTAGCTTAGTTTAGCATATATACTAGGAAAAGGGGGGAAATAGTGAGTGACAAAATACACATTTAAGTGTACTTAATATATCTCTGTACGAAAACTGAAATTTAAAAACTATTTGGCAACTTGTTTTGGTCCCAGCCAAGAAATAGCCCGACCCATAATCCCCTGTTAAACGTCTTATTGATGTTTTTACTCCTCTGATTTGGTATGGATTAAACAAACTGGATTCAGAGCTGCTGATAGGTGGGTTTTGTTACCTTTGGACAGGCTGGCTTTGTCTTCCTCTGTTTCCAGTCTTTATGCTAAGCTAAGCTAACCAGTTGATGGCCTTATTTCTAACAAACATATACAGCAATCTTAATATCTATGATCAGCTGATCCAAGAGGGTTTTAAATAGTTTATAAAGCTTCAGAAGAACCAAAGCTGTCAGACAAATGTAGTTAAGCAGAAATGAAAATAGTTAAGTACATTTTTTAAAGATAGTTTCCCTAAATTGAGAACTAGTGAAAACTGTTCTTCATTAAGTACATTTAAAAAAACACAAAAAATAACATTCTTTGTTCCTTTTTTTAAATCCATTGAGGCTTTGTTCAAACTTTACAAGCAGTGTGCAGAGAGGTGGACGAAATACAATTAACACAACACAACAGCTGAGATGAAACATTTACATTTCCCTCGTTTGTTAAACCACTGCAGCCTAATGTTTAATGATCAGGTATTGTTGATTTTCCAAGTAACTATAAATCCATTTTGTACCAATATAATAATGATTCCTGAACTTCCCGCTTTAAAACAAACCAGACACACCTATCATGTTTTCCTTTTTAAAATTATATTTAAAATATAATGTATACCTACAGTATTTTACTAATGAAAAAGGAGTGCATTACTTCCACTAGTAAAGTATGAAACACTTTTTGAACACACAATTCTGAGACAATAAATACTTTTCTTGTCCCCCTGATATATAAAGAAGGGGCAAAAGTTTATTTCTGAGTAGATAGTTTTCTAATCACTTCAAGTCATGACGGCAGGAAGTGCAATCCGTAGAATAAACTAGAATACATTAGAACATACTCATCAGTATTTTATGTGTTTTTATGCGTCTCATCAAGGTGAACCATATGTGATCAGATTCTGAAAAATGTACAATGTATATAATTTAGTGATAGTTAGTAAATCTTTCTGAAGAAAATCAAATGGTTGTTCTACTCAGTGTGATTGACAGGAGAGATGATCAGAGGGGCAGAGTTTTTACCATCATCATTAACACCGGGACCAAAATGAGGGTAGAGTTTCTCTTTGAAGCAGCAGCCAGTGAAGGAGTAGATCAGAGCTGCAGCATCAACATCATAAAAGGAGACCAGACCCTCCTCATAATCCACAAACACCCCCACCTTCTCAGGCTGAGACTTCAGAGAGAGACGGACTGAAGGATCAGCAAAAGCTGTGTACTCATTTTTCATCAGTCATATTA
The DNA here is from genome assembly GCA_031216635.1 of Dissostichus eleginoides. NCBI lineage: Eukaryota > Metazoa > Chordata > Actinopteri > Perciformes > Nototheniidae > Dissostichus > Dissostichus eleginoides. The sequence continues at coordinate 6,703,067 of CM062273.1, forward strand.
TCCAGTAACCATCCTGAGGAGTTGCTGTGATCTGTCCCTTCCTGTTAATCGACTCTCTGACCACTCCTAGAATCCACCCAGTCTTCCCTTTAACCTGAACCTCGTAATAAAATCTTCCTGAAGAGAAACTCTGCTTTGCTAAGACACGAGAACAATAATCAAATCTCTCTGGATTGTTTGGGAGATTCTTCTTCACATCACCAAGTTTAACTTGTTTTCCATCATCAGACAGGATGAGTTTGGGATGTGCTGTATCAGGATCAAGAGTCACCTCCACCTCATACTGCTGGACCCTCTTCAGCTCCACCTCAAGCAGCTTCTTCATCTGTTTACTGAGCGTCTCCTCCAGCTGAGTCACAGCTCTCCTCACAGTGCCCTCATATGAAGGTGGACGGACCCTGACTTCTGTCCAGTTCTTGGTGGGTGGAGCAGCGTTCAGGGACGTGAAGCTTTGGAGGAGGTGGAGCTGGTCTTCAGAGCGTGAGAGCTGCTCCACCTCAGAGCTTCTCTTCTTCAGCTCAGAGATTTCCTGTTCCAGCTCTTTGATGAAGCCTTCAGCCTGTTCCTCTGTCTCTCTCTGCTTCTCTTTGATGGTGTTGATGAGCTCGGCCTGGCTTCTCTCAACAGACTCCTTCAGAGCGGTGAAGACCTGAACACCATCTGCTATCTCTCTGTCTGCTCCTTCCTTACTGAGCTCCACTGAGCCATTCATCTCCTGAATCTTCAGTCGTCTCTTCTGGATCATCTGCTGAATTTCAGCCTCTGTCTTCCCCAGCTCAGCCTTCTTTCCTTCATATCCTTCTTTCAGAGGAACAACATCATGTGTCTTGTGGTCTGAAACCGTGCAGAGAATGCAGACACACACCTGGTCGGTCTTACAGAACAGCTCCAGCAGTTTATCGTGCTTCACACACATCCTGCTTTCCAGGTTCTCCTCAGGGTCGATCAGCTGATGTCTTTTGAAGCCTGCATTTTTCAGATGAGGCTCCAGGTGAGTCTCACAGTAGGAGGCCAGACACACCAGACAGGACTTCAGGGCCTTCAGTCTGGTTCCAGTGCAGGCGTCACAGGGAACTTCTCCTGGTTTGACAACTTGTTGCTCTGAGCTGCTGCTGCTGGCTTTCTGTTGAGCTGACTGTCTGAACTGAGCAGCCATCTCAGAGATGAAAGTGTTGACCGCAGCTCAGGCTTTGTTGAAACCTCTTTACAGTTGGGACACTGACTCGGGACATTTCTATCCCAGTGTTCAGAGATGCAGGCTTTACAGAAGTTGTGTCCACATGGTATGGCGACTGGATCAGTGAACACATCCAGACAGATGGAGCACAGAAACTGATCTTCAGTCAGCAGACAGCTGGCAGCAGACATGTCTCTCTGGGGACAAGAGTTTGAAAAAACCACAACAATTGCATATTCTCTATTTGCCAGTTCATAGAGTCCTACTATGAACCCGGAAATGTAAACTACCCCAACGTTTTATGTTAGAAATGACATACATAGACCAATGACAACCAAAAACATTTAGGTTTTTTGTCTGTAAGAATTAAAATTCAAGTTCAAATGAAATCTGGAAAATCATAGCAGCATTCAGTTTAAACTCTAAGAAACACAATGTGTAAGCTCTAATACTGTTGGGGGATTTTGCCGTTGTTGAACAGAGGAGTGAAACCTCCTGCTGAGCATCACTGAAATTAAAGGCCACCTATCATGCTATTTTTAGGCAATAGCATAGGTCTCAGATATATAAAAATATATAAAAAACATGTCTATGAAGTGTTTTGCTCAAAATACCAAACAGATCACCCATTCTAGCCATGCCTCATATCCCTCTATTTCACTTCCTGTTTCAAAAGTGCTGATTTTGGGTATAAAGCTTTAAAAAATAAATAATTGATAATAAAAAAGGAGGGGGCTGAGCTCATGCGGGACCCGGCAGCTACTGTCTAAACTAAATACTGCGGTGATGAAACGCCATATCATGGATTATCAAGGATTATGTCTGAAACAGTATGGAGCTCAAAGGCTTTCTCTCTTGCCGGTTATACCACAAGGTGAGTTCCTTTTTATTTCCTAGTTCTTCACACACATGCTCTCCAGTACAGGTTAGCTCTGAGTGTTAGCGATGCAAATGTAAACACCGACAATATTACGTCCAAAACAGTCGGGCATTGTTTCTGATAGCAACGTTTCTGATAGGCCCGTGGGGCCCACATTTCCGATATTACGTCATATCGGACGCAAATCTGGATCAGCTCCGTTGTTCCCCCGTTTTTAGAGATTTGGGTACGGAGGCAAAGAGAGAGGGTTTTATTTTCTGACGCTGCGTGAGTTCCCTGACACACCGGGGACACATATTGATGTATAAAAGACATCAAAAAGTGCATTTTGTATGATAGGTCCCCTTTAACACTAGTTGTTAAAAAACAGTAAACGTTATCAGCTTCAAAAGACAGACAGCAGTTACTACAGAAACAGGTTCAAAGCTCAAGGCTACTTACCACAGTGTGTACAAATTATATAAGATGAAATATGAAATTGTCATGCCTTTTTATAAGCAAAACGTGTAACATAACACCAGATCCCTTGCTTTGGACAGTCCAGAACACATAATATTTAGATACTACTTTGTTTAATAAACACAATTATAAAGATGTTTTTCAAATACAGGAAATATGAAGTATAAGCTAATTCTAGCTTTGGCTGTATGCTCTCTAACCTAACTTAACCAGAGTTTACATTGTAGTTGTATTGTTGGCTGTTGCTAATGTAAAAGTTGAGGTTTTTATCTTAACTGACACATTTCTATTGTATAATATTCTTTATATGGTCAAATGATGTAATACAGTCAGATTCTGATTTTAATCCAGCTTTGACTAAATATTTAGTAAGTGATGTGTCTGTAGTGCACTCACCAGTGTTTGCAGAGTCCTGCTGTGTTGTTGAGAAAAAGCTGCTGGATTCAGTTGAGTGTTTCTTCAGAGAAACAGAGACTTGTCTCGGCTGCTGCTCTGCTGTCGCTCAGACAAACATCAGCTTTAATTTCCGAGAAATGTAAACTCTTCTCTTAAAGTGTGGTCCCGCCTCTCAGTGGCAGTTTGCCAAGAGGGAGTGGAGGAAGAACTGTTGAGGCTTGTTATTTAACTTTGTGACGATGCATTTTACAGCTGATCCAAGAGGCTTTTCAAATATTGTATTGAGCATAAGTAGGAATATGTTCTCAATACATAAAGTACATCTCTTTACACATCTGGAGATTTATAGCTATATTTCACAACGCTGTGTTATGGTCCCTGTTTAAGAGCAGCTGGTGAAACATTTCCTCCTCCCTGAACAGACTGTTTGAAAATGGGTCACGTGATTGTTGACTCACATTCAGGTCAGACTTTAGTTGATACTACAACCAGATTCATTTTATTCACCTGTAGTTTTGGGGGTTCTGGATTAGGATGTAAACGAACTACAGCTTTAACGTGTGTCAGATTAACTGATGTTGATTCTGTTCAGTTGTATTCTTTGATATGTAGTTAAATCAAATGAATATTTATGTTGCAATATATCAAAATGTATCCTAGGAACTTTAATATAATAATAATAACAATAATAATGATGTGTTCCTGTCCTCCTTCAGTCTCTGCAGTGCTGCCGGCAGTCATGTCCAGGTAGAGAACGACCGGCTAAACGGCGCCCACCATGCGGAAACATCTGGAAAGGATCCGTTTCCGGGGCCAGAGTAGGGACGAGTTCCCGGATCTGGCCGATTCTCCCAACACCTCCGACACAGAGAGCAACGAGGAGGTCGTGAGCAGACCTCGAGTCTCCGCCAGAGATTCAGAGGAGCTGAGGGAGACGGAGGGGGAGCAGAGTGACGCTCAGGTACACAAACACACACAATATCAACCAGGAGTTTAGAAAGAATCATGTTTTTCTGACCCTGAACTTCAAAGAGGACATCAGGTGTATATCAGTATGTAGTGTCTCTACTTTAAAGAGTCCTCTCCTGCTGATGTTCAGGTGTATATCAGTATGTAGTGTCTCTACTTTAAAGAGTTCTCTCCTGCTGATGTTCAGGTGTCTATCAGTATGTAGTGTCTCTACTTTAAAGAGTCCTCTCCTGTTGATGTTCAGGTGTATATCAGTATGTAGTGTCTCTACTTTAAAGAGTCCTCTCCTGCTGATGTTCAGGTGTATATCAGTATGTTGTGTCTCTACTTTAAAGAGTCCTCTCCTGCTGATGTTCAGGTGTATATCAGTATGTAGTGTCTCTACTGGGACATGTCTCCATGCTTTAATGTTCAAAAAGCTCTTTATTTTTCTCATACTGCCTGTGCTGCAGCACCTCTTTTCACCCTCTGTCTGAAACCAGAGCCCAGTCTGCTCTGATTGGTTAGCTGGCCAGCTCTGTTGTGATTGGTCAACTGCTTAGAGATGCCCCGCCCTTTAGCCTATCACGTCATACAATGTGTCGGAGCGCTAGCCAATAGAAGAGCGAGTGTTACATAGTGATGTCTTGTTGCACGCCTTTCTGGGGTTTTTCCCTTGGGTTAGGGTTAAATCCCTGTGCTTCCTCCACTTATATTGTATAAATACATTTAATTGATAGATTACATGTTAAGTAAAGTATTAGTACCTCTGAATTGAACTCACTTCCTGTCTTGTTGCAGCCGATGGTGTTCGGCGCGATGATCCACAGAGAAGAGGCCTTCGACGCCATCTTTAACCAGCACACGAAAATCGTTTCCGCGGCAACAGCCATCGAACCGGAGACGTAGTAACACCTTCACAAGGCTGCCGCCACACACACACACACACACCACACACACACACACACACACACACACACACACACACACACACACACACACACACACACACACAAACACACACACACACACACACACATACAGGGACTGTTATACTGTTAATTAACCAGTTTTTAAATAATCCGGTGACGTTAAATCACTGTTTTTTTGTCACCAATGATTTCTTAAACAAGTTCCCACAAAACAGGAAACAATAAGGTACATTTTTAGAGCTAATTAATTGATAAATCCTCAATTATGTCCGGTATTTATCTCTGGAATAATGTCCTGCATATTAACAAATATTGTCCAGAAGGCGTAAGGATATTGAGGCGAGTTCTCCCTTGATAAATTAAATATGAATTACATTTCCTTCAAACAGTCATGTCTTAATCACCGCGTTTAATATACGGCTGTACCATAGATACAGTCTATAGGCGCTTTCACACCGCAGTACTTTTCCCACAAAGGTTCATCAGAACTTAGTTCATGAGAACTCTTTAGTTCTCATGAACTAAGTAAAGATCGCGTTCACACCGCAATAAGTCCCTGGGGGAGGATTAGGCCAATGAAGCCACTGACGTCACTTCTTCTTCTTCTGCTTTGGGTTTACTGGCAGGCCGCAAACAACTTCACGGCGTATATTGCCACCCGAAGTCCCCGGAGTTGGGGACTGGCTTCAGAGTAAATCGCCAGAACGCCGACACCTCCTCATCTCCACCGCTCCCATGTTTTCTTTTGTGTTGCCATAAGTTAGTCTCTCTGCGTTTGTGGGCTGGGCTAATGCTAATGCTAATAATGCTAATGCGAGGATAATAAAATGGCGGATTCACAAAACTTTTTGGGAGTTTTACGGGGCGTGGTTTGCAATCTTCCCAGCCAATCAGAAATAGGAACCTTTTTCTCCCACGAAAGTCCCTGCTCTCTAGGGACGGGAAAGGGGGTAAGAAGGTTCTCGTGAACTCATTTTAGTTCCGGATTTTTTTGGTGTGAACGTGACATTTCGGAACTATATCGGAACTAAAATGGGAAAAGTACTGCGGTGTGAACGCGCCTTATGGGCTGTACCCAATATTTTGAATCTACATCCATTATGTTGACATTTCTAATGTAAATCAAAATGAATGCTGCACAATCATTTTTAATAGTTTTTAAAATAGTTACTGGTACTTATGACCCTTTTTGAGTTCAGGATCTCTCAATAACGTAACTTTTAACATAAATATTCACTTACGACGATAAAATGTAAAGAATAGAAGGAAATTGGCAAATTTGAGATTTAGAAACACATTTTTCTGACATTTTTGCATGAAAAGTTTCTTAAAATGATAAATGTATTATCAGAAAATTATTACTAGCCATTGATGCTATAAATCATGGTACGAAAAAGGACATTATGTCCCTCTTTGAGTTAAAGATCTCTCCCAAACTTAACTTTTAACATAAATATTCCCTTTAGTATGATTAAAAAAGCAAAGGATAGTAGGAAATGACCATATTTGAGACTAAAAACAGCATTATTCCTGAAATGTTTGCACTTTAAATGGTTTATATATAATCCATAAAAGTTGGCTTTAATATTTCTTGTTATTTGGTCATTACAGTTCAGTACTTGGTACAAAACATAACATGTTGACCCTCTTTGAGTTATGAAAATCACCTTCTTTTTCTAATGAGCAGTTTAAAACCCTAAATCTGACTTATTTCCTTTAGTGTCTTTACACTACATCGTGAATATTATACTTGAACATCTTCACAATGTGTTAGTGCTGAAATATGAACATAATACATTTTCTGGTATTAATGAGAAATGTTTTTACGTTACTCTCCGTGTTTGAACCACTTTACATTATATCTTCAGGGATTTATAACATGATGTAACTCTGTATTGTACTAAGCCTTACAGCCAGTTTGTATTATAGTATGTTGGGTTTTTAATGTGGTGGGCGGACACTGTTTGTTTCTATATGAATGTGCTGAAAGATTTAAAGAAACCACAAAATCGACCGCAGGGGAGCTTTTATTTTGGCTAAAAATGTAAAAGCTAATCCTAATATAACAGACACAACCTGTAATACATACGCTTTGTTTAATCATTGTTTATACTTCTTATGCTTTAGCTTTCTTCACAATCAATAACTTAAGAAACTATGGCTAAAAAAAACAAAACAGAGCCACAAACAAACTTAAAATATTACATTTCTGTCCATTTCTTTGAACTTCATCTCCTAGCTTGATGCTAGTCGACAAGCTAACCGATTGAAACGTTGACCTCGTCCACTTTTTTTTTATATCACAGTTAAGATATATTTTACTTTAGCTAAGAGATAAATGAAGAGGCTTAAATACATGTATGTTATAATATATAAACATTTAAGGGGATTGTTAGCTTCAGCCTCTTTAACACTAGCTAATCGGCTAAAGCTAAACAACTGGAACTGACCTTAAAACATTTTAAAATCACAGTTAAGTTATATTTGACTATAGCTAGGATGTTCAAAAGAAGCTAAAATATATTAATATTAACATATCTATAAATATTCAAGGTTTTTTCTGATCTGATTAACTTTAGCTTCTTTAACCCGAGCTAATCGGCTAAAGCTAAACAAGTTAAAACAACACACTGAAGTATTTTCTTCAGGTTAGCTTTTCTTTTCTGACTTTGTACAAAGCTCCATTTCCTATCAATCTGACCTAAATGAGCCGATAAGTAAAAAAAAAACTATAATTTTTATTTTGACAACATTCTTTTACCCATCAAAATGAAGCTTGTTTGTTATTTCTCTAACACTAGTCAGGCTTTTTAAATTAGACCTTAAATTATATTATTTTGCAGCCTGATTAAGTGTCTGTTACCCAGCTAATGCAGCTATGTTTAAATCATGTCTGTATTCGTATTTTCAGTCTGAAAGCTTTCAATCCAGCATTTAACACTTTTATTTGACGTTAAATTCACTGTATTTCAATGAAACAGTGGCACATTTGACAGAAAAAAGACTGTGCAGAATGGGTAAGGCTATCCTCTTTAAAATAATTAAACGTACAATGACTAAACACGAATATTTGTTTCTAAGTTGCGCTCAAAACTCAGACTTAGTAACATTATTTATCAGTTTCAATAGGTATTTGTATTGGTCCAGTTAAGCTCTTTCGTTGCCAAAATGTATTCCTTATTTTTTTTTTAAAAGGTTTGATTGTCTAAACGTTCATTAAATTCTCCCCCGGTTTATTTTGTGGTTTCTCGGATTCTGCTTTCGTCTCGTTTACGTGAACGTTGTGAACTTTTCTGTCGGCTGCTGTCTCTCGGATACAATGGTTTTATAAACTGGTGTCGTTGTATACATAGGTGTACGTTTTTTAAATGAAATGATTGCTCTTCTTAAATTGTGATGTACATTTTTTTTAAAGTAAAATCAAATGTCAAACACTGACAGTCTCCTGTTGTTGTTCTGCGCAGTACCACGTTCAGCCTGATGGTGTCAGTAGAGAGTCAGAGGAGACTATGAAAAACATATAAACAGTATATTCTGTTGAGATCTCCATATTAGGTTGAATACTTAAAACGAAAGTTATTTATAATCAAATATAATCAATTATATTCTTGTATAACCCACAATGAAAATGCTTCATATTTTATGATTTTCTATATTTACAGTATAAACAAAACACAAGTGGTTTGTTAAATTGAGTGTGTAAGGCCTATTATGGTTTATGGGTGTCACTGATAAGGGAGGAGAGACAGTTTCTTCCCTCTTCCCTCACAGCAGTAGACAGGGAGGGGGGCTCCTGACTTAAGGAGAAATACACTGAGGCCCCAAAAAGGTGTTTGTGCCATAGCCGAGAATAATATTTTGCAAGTCCTGCACACTACAGGTCATGACCTTTTTACACAAACATGGGAAGGTGTGTCTTATGCCATAGCCATAGAATATGTCTGGTCATGTCAAGTCCTGCACACTAGAGGCCATGCCCAGTTTCCACTAATATGGGTATGGAGGAGGTGTCTTTAGGTTTTTCTGTCCTGTTTCGAGCATGAGAGAGAGAGAGAGAGAGAGAGAGAGAGAGAGAGAGAGAGAGAGAGAGAGAGAGAGAGAGAGAGAGAGAGAGAGAGAGAGAGAGAGAGAGAGAGAGAGAGAGAGAGAGAGAGAGAGAGAGAGAGAGAGAGAGAGATCCAGCCCCCGAGACGCCCTCCAAAGCCAAGAGCTAACCCCAGAAAAGAGTCCCCTATGTCAGTTGGTGCTGAGGCTAACTGCCCCCTCTCAGAGCCACTCTGACCAGTCTCTCAACAACACTGCTCTCCAAACACCATCAATCACAGTCAAACGCATTATAACACAATGTAAAGACAACTATTTACAACATTGGAAAGAAGAAACTAAAAGCCAAAGTAGATTAGAATGTTACCTGGGTCTAAACAGAGATTATGAGCTGGCAGAATATCTCTCTACTGTCAGAGATAGAAAGCAGAGACAGATCCTAACCAAGCACAGGCTCAGTGACCACAAACTGGCAATCGAAACAGGAAGACTCAAAAGTTCCTGGCAACCAAAAGGAAACAGAATATGTGGTCACTTTACGACAGGTGAGACTGAGACAGAGATGCACTTCCTCCTAAAGTGCCAAACATTCAACGAAGTAAGGAGCAACCTGTAATCCCAGGTTTCAAGGAGGTTAATGACCTCTCAAGATTGAGAGTACTCCTAGGAGGAGGAGACAAGGCACACCTTGCTGCCCAATATGTATACACATGCCACAACCTGAGGGACAGTGAATGAGACACATACACACAAAATCACACACGCACCCAAAGAAACACACGCACACACATGTGTTGAAGTGTAATTGTATCACTGTATATATATATATATATATATATATATCAATATGTACAAATTTGAAATGTATGTTGTTAATTATTTTGTATTTTGATGCTTTGGCAAAATTGTTTCATTTAGCTTTCATGCCAATAAAGCCCAATTGAGAGAGAGAGAGAGAGAGAGAGAGAGAGAGAGAGAGAGAGAGAGAGAGAGAGAGAGAGAGAGAGAGAGAGAGAGGTTCCCCTGGTATACTCCCGGTAAAGCTCTCTCCCTGGAAAGCTGGGTTTTCGCCTTAGTAAGGTTCTCTCAAACTTGGTAACTATTGCTTACATTTCTGTGTATTGAATGCTGAGTGAATTGTTGGATGAAAGTTTAAAACTGTGAATTCTAACTGATCATTCTGAGGAGCTGCCTCTGAATGTATCAGGCTATAGGTTGTGAATGTTAGCACCTTCGATCCGTGAGGAGATTCCTCTGGATTCTGTCGGAATTCAAACTGATCATTTTGAGGAACTGCCTCTGAATGTGTCAGGCTAGGTTGTGGATGTTAGCCCCGGCGATCCGTGAGGAGATTCCTTTGGATTATGTCGGAAGACTTTAGTGTCTAAACTATGAATTAAGGTTTCATATTAGAACATGACCACAGCATGATATGTTTAGTATGATTGTAATTTTGTAACGAGAGAAGGTAGAAACCCTGTATAAGTGTGGACCATTTTTCTTCAAATAAACTGATCCCACCTTTTGGACTGGGACAACTTAAAAGACATCTGCGCTCTCCTCTCCTGCTTAAAAGGTAACAATGCACACTGCCACACTCACACTTAGGTAGGGCCTCACCTCATTACTGATATCAAAATCCTTTGGGATCGCTTAAACATATTCAGCGGGTCGTCTGAATTGAAACAGCAGTTAATTGAACCTGGTTCTTCAGGAGTTAATAGAGGTGAGATCTTGCTGACGTTGGTGGATCTGAGCCAAGCAGTAAACTTACATAGACTCAATAATTCTGGTAGGTCAATTAGTAGGTCTGAGTAATTTGCCGGAATAAATGATCAGCCCTCCCGACTCCAACAATTCATAAACACTCTAATTTCTCTTTTAATTATTATTTGAGATGACTTTAAACATGCGTTAAAATTGGACGTCAGGAATTAAAAATAACTTATTATTATTTATCATTTTATTTATTATTTTAACAATTTGTTTTATTATATTATATTTATTCTCATTTAAAATTAAATATATATTTTTTGAAGAAATTATTTCATATTTTATAAAAAATACAGTTAAGACTAGAAAATGAAATAAAGGTTAATACTTATAAATAGGGGTGTAACGGTTCACAGAGTTCACGGTTCGGTACGTACCTCGGTTTGGGGGGTCACGGTTCGGTACGTACCTCGGTTTGGGGGTCACGGTTCGGTACGTACCTCGGTTTGGGGGTCACGGTTCGGTACGGGTTCGGTACAACAAGAAAAAGCTAAAAAAAGTCCCAAATGCATAATTCCAGTTTGTTGTTATTTATTTTGAACAGTAGTGCAAGTTTCAGTTTAAAAATAAGGAACTCTAACATTTTGAATAATTAACTTTATTAGTTAAAAACAAACCACAAACAGTACCACACACACTCAGATGGCCATATTATCTATAGTGGCTGATGTCAAACAAAAAGGTTCAATAAGCTGTAAAACTAAAAAGAATGTCTTGAAAATATTACAAAAATAAATAATAAGAAAGTCACAATCAATAAAAGCCGGGGTCCTCTACTATTGCATAAGGGCGCATAGCCGTTGAAATATATATGCCAATAGCTTCCGTTATTTATTTTGGTCTCTCGGCTTTCATGTCTATTGGCTTCTTAAAAACAGCGGGGATAAGCTGTTGAACTGCTGTTGTCTTTTGCCGGGCTCCGGTGACTGGGCACATCTGGGTGATGCCTTCTGATATGATTTAGCATGTTTTGGCCATCACACCTCAGCAGAGCCACAGGCTGATCGCCTCCATGCCACGCCGCATTGATGCAGTCATTCATGCAAAAGGAGGCCCAACCAAGTACTGAGTGCATACACATGAACATACTTTTCAGAAGGCCGACATTTCTGTATTAAAAATCCTTTTTTTTATTGGTTTTATGTAATATTCTAATTTTCTGAGATACTGATTTTGGGGTTTTCATTAGCTGTAAGCCGTAATCATCAAGATTAAAACAAATAACGGCTTGAAATATTTCACTTTGTGTGTAATGAATCCATATAATATATGAGTTTCACTTTTTGAATTGAATTAATGAAATGAATTAACTTTTCCACAATATTCAAATTTGTTGAGATGCACCTGTATTCTAGGAAAAGGGGGAAATAGTGAGCCTGGCTTTTTCCAAAAAATTACATAATACACATCTAAGTGTACTTAATATATCTCTGTACGAAAACTGAAATATAAAAACAATTTGGCAACTTGTTTTGGTCCCAGCCAAGAAATAGCCCGACCCATAATCCCCTGTTAAACGTCTTATTGATGTTTTTACTCCTCTGATTTGGTATGGATTAAACAAACTGGATTCAGAGCTGCTGATAGGTGGATTTTGTTACCTTTGGACAGGCTGGCTTTGTCTTCCTCTGTTTCCAGTCTTTATGCTAAGCTAAGCTAACCAGTTGATGGCCTTATTTCTAACAAACATATACAGCAATCTTAATATCTATGATCAGCTGATCCAAGAGGGTTTTAAATAGTTTATAAAGCTTCAGAAGAACCAAATCTGTCAGACAAATGTAGTTAAGCAGAAATATAAAAATGGAAATAGTCAAGTACATTTTTTTAAGATACTTTCCCTAAGTTGAGAACTAGTGAAAACTGTTCTTCAGTAAGTACATTTAAAAAAACACAAAAAATAACATTCTTTGTTCCTTTTTTTTAATCCATTGAGGCTTTGTTCAAACTTTACAAGCAGTGTGCAGAGAGGTGGACGAAATACAATTAACATAACACAACAGCTGAGATGTAACATTTACATTCCCCTCGTTTGTTAAACCACTGCAGCCTAATGTTTAATGATCAGGTATTGTTGATTTTCAAAGTAATTGTCAATACATTTTGTACCAATATACTATAATTCAAGAATTAATCCTGAATCTACCACTTTAAAACATACCAGACAAAACCATAATTGTTTCCTTTTTAAAATTATATTAAACATTTTTTTATATACAGTATTTTACTAATGAAAAAGGAGTGCATTACTTCCACTAGTAATATCTGCAAGTATGAAACACTTTTTGAACACACAATTCTGAGACAATAAATACTTTTCTTGTCCCCATGAAATATAAAGAAGTGGTAAAAGTTTATTTCTGAGTAAATAGTTTTCTGATCACTTCAAGTCATGACGGCAGGTAGTGCGATCCGTAGAATAAACTAGACTACATTAGAACATACTCATCAGTATTTTATGTGTTTTTATGCGTCTCATCAAGGTGAACCATATGTGATCAGATTCTGAAACATTAACAATGTGTACAATGTACTTCCTCAGTTGAATACATTTATTACATTTAGTGAGAGTGACTTTTTCTGAAGAAAATCAAATGTTTGTTCTACTCAGTGTGATTGACAGGAGAGATGATCAGAGGGGCAGAGTTTTTACCACCATAAATTAAGACTTGGACCAAAGTATGGGTAGAGTTTCTCTTTGAAGCAGCAGCCAGTGAAGGAGTAGATCAGAGCTGCAGCATCAACATCATAAAAGGAGACCAGACCCTCCTCATAATCCACAAACACCCCCACCTTCTCAGGCTGAGACTTCAGAGAGAGACGGACTCCAGGGTCAGCACCAGCTTTGAACTCATTTTCATTCCTCAACACTATCATCCAGTAACCTTTCTGAGGAGACGCTGTGATCTGTCCCTTCCTGTTGATCGACTCTCTGGCCACTCCTAAATCCCACTCAGTCTTCCCTTTAACCTGAACCTCGTAATAAAATACATCTGAAGAGAAACTCTGCTTTGCTAAAACATTAGCACACTTGTCAAATCTCTCTGGATTGTCTGGGAGATTCTTCCTCACATCAACACAGTTGACTTGTTTTCTATCATCAGACAGGATGAGTTGGGGTTGTGCTGTATCAGGATCAAGAGTCACCTCCACCTCATACTGCTGGACCCTCTTCAGCTCCACCTCAAGCAGCTTCTTCATCTGTTTACTGAGCGTCTCCTCCAGCTGAGTCACAGCTCTCCTCACAGTCCCCTCATATGAAGGCAGACGGACCCTGACTTCTGTCCAGTTCTTGGTGGGTGGAGCAGCGTTCAGGGACGTGAAGCTTTGGAGGAGGTGGAGCTGGTCTTCAGAGCGTGAGAGCTGCTCCACCTCAGAGCGTCTCTTCTTCAGCTCAGAGATTTCCTGTTCCAGCTCTTTGATGAAGCCTTCAGCCTGTTCCTCTGTCTCTCTCTGCTTCTCTTTGATGGTGTCGATGAGCTCGGCCTGGCTTCTCTCAACAGACTCCTTCAGAGCGGTGAAGACCTGAACACCATCTTCTATCTCTCTGTCTGCTCCTTCCTTACTGAGCTCCACTGAGCGATTCATCTCCTGAATCTTCAGTCTTCTCTTCTGGATCATCTGCTGAATTTCAGCCTCTGTCTTCCCCAGCTCAGCCTTCTTTCCTTCATATTCTTCTTTCAGAGGAACAACATCATGTGTCTTGTGGTCTAAAACAGTGCAGAGCATGCAGACACACACCTGGTCGGTCTTACAGAACAGCTCCAGCAGTTTATCGTGCTTCATACACATCCTGCCTTCCAGGTTCTCCTCAGGGTCGATCAGCTGATGTCTTTTGAAGCCTGCATTTTTCAGATGAGGCTCCAGGTGAGTCTCACAGTAGGAGGCCAGACACACCAGGCAGGACTTCAGGGCCTTCAGTCTGGTTCCAGTGCAGGCGTCACAGGGAACTTCTCCTGGTTTGACAACTTGTTGCTCTGAGCTGCTGCTGCTGGCTTTCTGTTGAGCTGACTGTCTGAACTGAGCAGCCATCTCAGAGATGAAAGTGTTGACGCGCAGCTCAGGCTTTATGTTGAAAACTTCTTTACAGTTAGGACACTGATTCGGGACATTTATATCCCAGTGTTCAGAGATGCAGGCTTTGCAGAAGTTGTGTCCACATGGTATGGCGACTGGATCAGTGAACACATCCAGACAGATGGAGCACAGAAACTGATCTTCAGTCAGCAGACAGCTGGCAGCAGACATGTCTCTCTGGGGACAAGAGTTTGAAAAAAACAAAACTGTAATTACATATTCTCTATTTGCCAGTTCATAGAGTCCTACTATGAACCGAAAATGTAAACTACCCCAATGTTTTATGTTAGAAATGACGTACATACATACATAGACCAAACATTTAGGTTTTTTGTCTGTAAGAATTCAAATTCAAGTTCAAATAAAATCTGGAATATCATAGCAGCATTCGGTTTAAACTCTAAGAAACACAATGTGTAAGCTCTAATGGTGCGTTCACACCGGACACGATGCGAATATTCCCTTCGCTCTAATTGCTTGAGTTTCACCACTGCTGTCAGCTGTGTTTACTCCAACCCACTCTCTTCAGTCTGCGTACAAATGACACGACTTTACACATTGGAAATGCGTGCAATAGATATGCAGAAGTCCGATTTTGCATGCATATGATACGCTAACCATTCCCATTGAGATCTGAGGCTGAGTTTTGCGTGCATATTATACGCCACGTTTCTTGCCTGCACCACTTGTTTTTGTCCGGTCGGGTCTTGGTAGACCGGAAGCTGTGTGGTGGTTCATAAAAACATGTTCTTACTCAATACCAAGCCACGATTAAATCGTATAATGTCGGACTTTTTTTGCTGTCTGTGAGGAAAAGAAATAGGGCTCAGAGCTTCAGAATAATGAAATCTGTATTTTTCTTAATCTTTTTTCCTTCTAATTTGTTATTCTTTTCTAAATAACACACTGTTATTTACTCAACAATAACACACAATTATCCTTGTTTTTATTTATTCGTTTAATTCTATAATCTTGGGCTTTTTAGCCGTAAATAAAGTCACCGGAAACAGACGTAGGCCTATAAGGGACATTTCGAGAATCATTGCGATACACAAGACAACCACAACCCACTGAACTGATTACCCAAGATCCTTAGCCGCAATGCACTTTGGGATATGGTGTTAATGCGATATGATATCCGAAAAACATTTCAGAGTTTAGGATGGCCGAAGACACTACACTACCCATAATCCTCAGATATCGTTTGGGACTACAGTCCCGTTGCTTGACAAACCCCGTGATTCATCTTCAAGCTCTGGGATTGGATGTTGGAGTGGCAGTGCGCCAAGGTTACGCCGAGCGTCAAACAGCTCTTTGAAATGGAACTAAACCACTGCAGACCATCGAAAACTGGACTCGAACGCCCCCCCAAGACTACACATGCTGGCTATTGTGTTTCGCAAATGTTGCTGGGAATTGTAGTTTTAAAAGACGTTTTCGTTTTTCCCACAATTAGAATAGAATAGAATTGGGAGGGATGAAACCCTCTTTTAATGGTCACACATGCAGAGCACACAGCACACACAGTGAAATTTGGCCTCTGCATTTAACCCATCCCAGTACCAGGAGTCTAGTACTAGAAGTTGCCAGTATAAACTGTGTACATCCCTGGAGGTTTAGGCGATAGGAAACACATTGGTGTGTACAAATTTAAAACATGTAATTAATAAATGGGTGAAAATCGCTTGTATCCATAATGGGCAGCATTAATATATACCCACATGACAGCTCATTGTTACTTTGTAATTCTACTCCACTACAATTCAGAGGTTAACCTGGTATTTTTACTCCACTACATTTATTTTAGTTACTTTGCAGATTCTGATTAATGATGTGAAATATAAACAACCCTTAAAGCAGACTTTAGTTACACCTGAACTATGTTGAAGTTATGCAATGAATGAAAAACTTGGGTCACAGCTTCCTCAACAGTGCATTACAAGACATCTATCAATATGTGTGTATACCTCCACCATTAAACTGTCAAATTCTGCACATTTCTTATACTATCTACATACATAAGAGTATAATTAATGTGTATAATATCAGTTAAAATAAGTGCTTCAACATAGGCAGGAAAGCAATATATTAGACGTTAAGTACTTTGTCAGGCTTAATATTTATGTGTAGATATCCCAAAAGCTTTTTTCTTATTTAAAAGAAGACCTTAACCTAAAGTATTCTTTAATGTTTAAATAAAGGTTAATTAGTTTGTCTGTTTTGCACATCCTCATATTAATATCTTTGTACATCCGGCACTAAACTGTTTTATTGTAGAGATCACTTACAGTATCTTCTTGATTTTTTATATTCTATATTTCTATCATTGACCTTCTACTTTCCCCCTATTTTGTATGTACTCTTAATATTTTTTTCATCAAATAACATTATTCAACAAAAATAACATTATTCAACAAAAATAATTCAATAACGTGCTTTAACCACTAGGCGGTGCACACAAGGTACACACAGCATACTAATAATAACTTTGTATTATTAGTGTAGGACACTTATGTATGTATAACATCTGAAGATGTGTAGTTTTATTCATGTTTTCACATAATTTTACAGGATATTGCTATACTATTTCTCATGTTTTACTTCTACACATTAATATCTGATTTGTAAAACATCACAGACAGAAAGGTATATCTGTCATTTAATGGTAAGCTATTGAAATTGTGATTCCATAGATGTGTCTACCATCACCCAAAAACCCCTGACTATTCTCTCAACTCAGTATTTACATTCTTATATTCAAAGAAAATCAGTAATATCTTTAAAAACTACAAGTCCTTTTATATCAGCTGTGCACCGTTATGGTGTAAATATAACCTATCTACCAATTGGATCAAATATAAAAGTCAGCCGAATTAGTGTTGATACTGCAAGGAGACGTATTGTGTGAAAAGAAATGGAAGATGTTGTTTAATTGCTGATATATTTATGATCCACGTCACATATTCAGTTTCGGCGGCATTTCTTCCAGTTTGTCTAGAAGTCTTCTAATCAGGGCTCTATAAATAAAGAACTACGGCAGATGTGTAATATTTAATGCAGCCGAACCGTGTATTACAATGCCGTTATGTGATGACTTCCAAAGAGAAAAGCAAGCACACTCGGAATAAAGTATTATTTTCTTTTTTTAAATGTTTTTCGGATTTCATATCGCATTAACACCATATCCCAGCGTGCATTGCGGCTAAACAATCCAATCACCGAGCTTCTAGCTGAGGATCTTGGGTAATCAGTTCAGTGGGTTTGTGGTGTGTATCGCAATGATGCTCGAAATGTCCCTTATAGGCCTACGTCTGTTTCCGGTGACTTTATTTTGAAATTCAGTTCCTGAGGAACAGCTAAAAAGCCCGAGATTATAGAATTAAACGAATAAATAAAAACAAAGATAATTGTGTGTTATTGTTGAGTAAATAACGGTGTGTTATTTAGAAAAGAATAACAAATTAGAAGGAAAAAAAGATTTAAAAAATACAGATTTCATTATTCTGAAGCTCTGAGCCCTATTTCTTTTCCTCACAGACGGACAAAACGTGGCGTATAATATGCACGCAAAACTCGGCCTCAGAACTCAATCGGAATGGTTAGCGTATCATATGCACGCAAAATCGGACTTCAGCGTATCTATTGCACGCATTTCCAATGTGTAAAGTCGTGTCATTTGTACGCAGACTGAAGAGAGTGGGTTGGTTTACTCGCATCATTCAAACAAGAAGCGCTGGCTAGGGCGCTACAACTACAACAAAATGAACATATTTTACTGTGATTTAATTGTAATACAGGTTTCAAAATGATGCCGAAGTAACAACATACTGATACCGGTTTAGTAAAAATCATTAATTAGTGCTTTGACAAGTCTGCAGACAAGGCGGCAGGCGAAAAACCTTTTAAAATGCGTGTTTTCTGAATGGAGATCGTATCGATCAGGCTAAGCTAACGTTGTATATGGCACTTCACCCCAAATTGCTCCTGTGGTGATTGTCCACTGTATTGAGTATGTAAGTCGCTTTGGATAAAAGCGTCTAACAAGTAACATGTAATGTAAAATGTAATGTAATATGCTCCGTCCACACTCACAACAACGGCCTACAGACATAAATAAACCAGCGACTGTATTCGCCATGCCACAGACAGTCTGTAGTTGTTTAACTTTTGTCTAGTTTCTGAACATATATGAGGAGCTGTGAGCTCTGAGTGCTAACAGCTAACGGTTGATGTTTTGGTTTTGTGGTTCAACGTCAGTGACGGCAGGCTGAGATCCTCACCCTGATTGCTACCGCGAGCGTTTGTCGCGGCCCCGTTCAATCGCCTCAATCGCTCCGCGGCATTTGCATCAACCGCTTCATGCGCGCCGTCAGAGCGAATTCGTGTCTGTCCGCGTCTCTGCATTGACTTTACATGTAATCGCGCCGCCCCCAAAAATCGCATCGCGTCCGGTGTGAACGCACCACACAATGTGTAAGCTCTAATACTTTTGGGAAATGTTGCCGTTGTTGAACAGAGGAGTGAAACCTCCCGCTGAGCATCACTGAAGTTAATACTAGTAAAAAACAGTAAACGTTATCAGCTTCAAAAGGCAGACAGCACTTACTACAGAAACAGGTTCAAAGCTCAAGGCTACTTACCACAGAGTGTACACATTATATAAGATGAAATGTGTAATTGTCATGCCTTTTTATAAGCAAAACTTATAACATAACACCAGATCCCTTGCTTTGGACAGTCCAGAACAAGTCTAATATTTAGATTCTACTTTGTTTAATAAAGTCAATTATAAAAATGTTTTCAAATACAGGAAACATGAACATTTGTATAAGCTAATGCTAGCTTTGGCTGTATGCTCTCTAACCTCACTAACACAGAGTATACATTGTAGTTGTATTTTTGGCTGTTGCTAATGTAAATATTGAGGTTTTTATCTTAACTGACACATTTATATTGTATAATATTCTTTATATGAATCCAACTTTGACTAAATATTTAGTAAGTGATGTGTCTGTAGTGCACTCACCAGTGTTTGCAGAGTCCTGCTGTGTTGTTGAGAAAAAGCTGCTGGATTCAGTTGAGTGTTTCTTCAGAGAAACAGAGACTTGTCTCGGCTGCTGCTCTGCTGTCGCTCAGACAAACTTCAGCTTTGATTTCCGGGAAATTGAAACTCTTCTCTTACAGTGTGGTCCCACCTCTCAGTGGCAGTTTGCCAAGAGGGAGTGGAGGAAGAACTGTTGAGGCTTGTTATTTAACTTTGTGACGATGCATTTTACAGCTGATCCAAGAGGCTTTTCAAATAGTGTATTGAGCATAAGTAGGAATATGTTCTCAATACATAAAGGACATCTCTTTACACATCTGGAGATTTATAGCTATATTTCACAACGCTGTGTTATGGTCCCTGTTTAAGAGCAGCTGGTGAAACACTTCCTCCTCCCTGAACAGACCGTTTGAAAATGGGTCTCTACTTTGTACTTTTACTCCACTACATGTATTGAATACCTTTAGTTACTTCACAGATGTGGATGAATGATGTGAAATATAATCAAGTGTTAAATCAGACTTTAGTTCCACCTGGAGTAAATTCACAAGCTACCCTGCAGTATACAAAGTCATTCAAACTAGCTGCACCTTTACCAGCTTTGAGAACACTTTAATGATCAATCATTATAAAACATATAATATATTATTCTGAAATGGACCAATCTGCACAATGACTACTTTTACCTTTGCTACTTTAACTATATTTTGATGAGAATACTTTTCTACTTTTACTTGAGGAACATTTTGAATGCAGGACTTTTACTGTAACAGAGTATTCCTACACTCTGGTACTTCTACTTTTACTCAAGTACAAGATCTGAGTACTTCTACTTTTACTCAAGTAAAATATTTAAGTATTTTTGATGTAATATGTATTATTTTACTTACCATTCACATGCACACAAACCTCCAGAACACACTACAGGAAAGGGGAAACCCCAAAAGCATAACAGTGCCTCTTTAATACTTCTTCCACTACTTGCACTCAGTCAGTCAGACAGTTCAATGTCAGTGAGTTGTTTTTGTGCTCTCATTTCTTAAAGGTCAAAGTCAGTAAGGCATCTATCAACAGACTTTAAGATCCCTCACAAGTGCAAATACTCAGTTGTTAAGTCAATTAGTTTGTCATTCAGCACAGAAACAACCTGATACACTACTTCCAGTATAATTCAATGGACACACATTGAAATATAACATGGCCTTTGACCTCATTCACACAGTACAACTGAAGTATTCATAGACAGATATCTGTGTGTTGGGACGTACTATGAGATTGCACATTTGTTCACTGTCTCATAGCATATTTTAGTTTACTCAGTGCAGACAGGTTGTATTGAATCTTGCAGACACTGCCCTTATTTTAACCTCTTATTCCTTGAGCCAACTCCCTATTAGAGAACGTGCTATTCAAGCATTGTGTCACTAACAGGTGAAGGTATGTCACCATTGAGGCGAGACACTGTTGTTGTAAAACATTGTTTTTTCATTGGTGGTCAGTTTTGAAAGTTTGGGCTCTTTTGATTCCTACCTCAAAATTTGTTTCACTCCCATCTGTACTCTGATTGGTTTGTTCATATGTCATCAGTAGCCAGATTTATAGACTGATTATTGATGATTGCGTTAAGGATTATAACAGGGGTACTCAAACTTTCTTATTAAAGGTCCACTTGTGAATTTTATGTAAGGTCACTAGTCCGGATAAATGCCAGTAAAGTCCCCCGGAGTGGAGCGTAGCAACGAAACTGAAATTAAGAAGCAGTTTCTTACGGCACGCTATGCATGGGGCCCCCTTGAGGGGGTTTCCCGACATGTCGTTGCAGTAATTAAAGGGTGTTTCATGTTGTCGTTGCTGTGGACCTTCTTAATCTACCTTCTTTGGGGGCCCCCTTCTGGTCCAAGCACTTGCCTGCCTTGCCTGTCGGCAAACGGCGCCCCTGTATACACACACACATTCAATACATACATACAGTATGGTGGCTTGAACTAGTGGGAGAAATGGCACTGTTTGTCTGTAGCCAATGCCTTGAACCTCGGCCAAAAAGGCATTAGAAAGTCAAGGTAAACTTGCGGTTAACTTGCAGTCTGCAATGCGTGTCACGCTTGCACACACAAGTAAATATATATATGCACGTTCATTCTCACAACGCGTCAGACACTAGAACATATACATGAATTTACATCAGAATCAGAAAGTTTGTATTTTTTTATTTTGTATAATTTTTATTTTTTATCATGGGACACAGGGTTCGGTCCGGATTGATTTGCAGTTCGGTCCGGATCCGGACCTTGGTCCGGAGTTTGAGAAGCCCTGGATTATAACATCTGTTTCCCTAAAAAACATGTGGAGAATAGATTTTTCTTAACCTGTTAAGCCCCACGGACCCTTCGGCGGGTCCGAAACCACAACATCTGCAAGCAACAGTGTCTGAGGGCTTCTTAAGATTTAATAAACTATGGATGTTTCATATCCATGTAACGGGAAGAAACTCAGCTAACTGATGATTTTTTTTTTTTTAGCAAAAAAAAACACAAGACTAACGCTGAGCCTCTGAATTAGCCCTGAGCGAAAAAATGCTAATGCCGCTAGCACAGAACTCACGGTATAACACCCTTATTATTTATCGTAACTGCACATCCAACCCATCGATTAGCATCGTGAGAGTACACAGATTCGATAGATATCTATATCATCACTCCATGATCAGAACTCGCGAAATGAGAAACAAAAACAGACATCACAACACGTGGCATTAGGTAGCAAACACGGCAATATGTCTTACCTTTGTCGTTGTCTGATCAAAAGTTGTCTTCAATGGCATTAAAACGATAAAAACGCTGCTGAAGGTTAATCCATAGGTTAATCCAATGTGTCTGTGTCACTTTGAAATGATTTCTGATAATCCATCAGCAATAAACCTAGTTGGTGTGGTAACGTTGGTGTGTATGTGGAAATTCCCCTTCGATTCTATTGGCTCTAACGATTCAAAAGAGATGTCAATCATCAAAATCGACCAATGGGTTCCAGAGAAACGGCAAAAACGCCCATTTCCACCCAAAAGACCCCAGAGGTTTTTTTTTCTAAACCTCTCTAAAAAGGTCAAATGTCACTTGTTTTGCATCAATCTTGATACAGGGTACTTATTATATGTTGTAGTTTGGAGATTTATGTAGTGGTACAAACCCATATCAAAACTCCCCTCTGTAAAAACCTTTGACTCTAATAAGTCGACAATAAAACAAGAAGTTGATCCTGGTTTTAACCAGTGTACACATTTCTGTGCTGTTTCTGTATGCGTTTAGTATATTTAAAGATAACATTTCAGAAAACGTGTACTGTAATAAAAAACAAAGTCATGATGTGAGTGAAACATTTTTAATTGTAATATTATTCACCATCCACCTCTTTAAAAATAATGACATTTCAAATGATAAGCTCCATCTTATAAACAGGGCATTCATAAAATAGACTTTACAAGCATATTTCATGCACTTTTGATATTTACAAAAACCCTTTATTTATCTCCCAGTCAGACGGGACGTTTGCAGTCAGTTAGTCTCACCTGTACAGGCAGTGCTGGAGTGTGTTCAAGGTGAAGAATGAGATCATAATCATTAGAAGCAGTCCAACCAGTCAGTGGCGTAGCCAGGAATTATTGTGTGGGTGGGCCTGGAGAAATGTAGGTGGGCCAGGGGGAGACTTATTAAGCGTGGGGTCTGAGCTGAAACTTCATTAATGATTTTAATGATTTTTTAATGCACTAATTGAACATAAGCATAAACTAGCAGTGAAAACAAAAACAGAGGCACGGCGGCCTCAGAATGTGTGTAAAACTGACATCCACATGACTAGGGATGGGTATCGGTAAGGTTTTAACGGTAGGCCTACTACTACTTTTATTGATACCGCTTATCGATCCGGTGCTTTAACGGTACTTTTATCGTTTTTTTTGGAGAAAAAAATAAGGTAAACTAACAAATTGTGAACAAAACTAACATTGCTTTTTATTTTAATTAAATACATAATATTTCACATCAAAAGAAACAACAATGTTTTAACAAATGTTATTAAATAATGTGATGACAGAACTGTAAACAGAATAGCTGAAACTTTAACAAACTAAATAACTCAGTTACCTCTAATCATTAACCCATGTTTGTATAATTGAGTTAACTCCGTGTGTTGCTGCTAGCATACATACTACCTGACGTGGAAACGCTACTCGTGGATGTGGCTACAGAGCTAGTAGAAAGACAGTCGAACCCGGTGCATTTCTCCGTCTGGATGTGGTGCACTTTTGCTAAATGTTTAGACAAATTGCTCGTGTTACCGCCCTTACATGCTAAACTCTTATTGCACTTTTGGTAACGAGCATTGTCCACATCGAGACGGGTAAAGTTTAACGACACCTCGGAGCGCGTTCTCTCCGCCATCTCCTCCGTGTGTGTGTGTTGCTGCATGTAGCAGCTGCTTGTGTGTAAACTGCCCCGCCCCCTCGCACACAGGCGGGGGAGAGAGATCTCTCGTCTGGATTGGAAAGATCTAAAATACTAAAAATAATCATAGACGCATTTTGCTGTCTTTTTGCATATTAGAAACGGAGTTGGCGACACTAAAACTGCAATATAATGTTTGTGTAGCAATGCAATATATATGAGATATTTTTTACATGTCTCCTCCAGTACCGACCGATAACGTCGGAGCTTAATGGTACCACGGTCTTTAATAACTCAGTCCCGGGGCCCGTTAATACCGGGGCTCGGTACCCATCCCTACACATGACTGGCTCGGCGGCCACAGGTTGTTTATCCTTGACAGTGCAGTGGGCACATGAGAGTCTTTAGCAAATGTGTACACGCTTCACTGCAGACCTCAAGAAGAAATAAGACTTTCATTCACTCACGGCAAAACTTACTTTACTTACTAATTTACTCACAGTAAAAAAAATGCACTCACTCTTCCATTGTCATGAAGGTGGAATCTAACTATATCCAGAATAAGTTTTATTGGATCCAGGCTAGAAACATGTTTATTTCTGCTGTAAAGTTGGGCATTTTAACATGGGGGTCTATGGGAATTGCTCCTTTCTGCATCCATCCCCTGTTGGCCAATAGAGGAACTGCAGTTTGTGGCACTTCCTTCTGGGCTTCCCGGATCTGCGCTATAACGCGCTGATTGGCTGTGGGTGGGCCAGACGTGCATGTGGGTGGGCCCAGGCCCACCCGGGCCCACCCACAGCTACGCCACTGCAACCAGTCAGACCGCTCTCACTGACACAGGCTGCAGCCATCAGACACTTAGATTAGCTTAGTTTAGCATATATACTAGGAAAAGGGGGACAATAGTGAGTGACAAAATACACATTTAAGTGTACTTAATATATCTCTGGACGAAAACTGAAATGTAAAAACAATTTGGCAACTGGTTATGGTCCCAGCCAAGAAATAGCCCGACCCATAATCCCCTGTTAAACGTCTTATTGATGTTTTTACTCCTCTGATTTGGTATGGATTAAACAAACTGGATTCAGAGCTGCTGATAGGTGGATTTTGTTACCTTTGGACAGGCTGGCTTTGTCTTCCTCTGTTTCCAGTCTTTATGCTAAGCTAAGCTAACCAGTTGATGGCCTTATTTCTAACAAACATATACAGCAATCTTAATATCTATGATCAGCTGATCCAAGAGGGTTTTAAATAGTTTATAAAGCTTCAGAAGAACCAAATCTATCAGACAAATGTAGTTAAGTAGAAATGGAAATAGTTAAGTACATTTTTTTAAGCTACTTTCCCTAAGTTGAGAACTAGTGAAAACTGTACTTCAGTAAGTACATTTAAAAAAACACAAAAAATAACATTCTTTGTTCCTTTTTTTTAATCCATTGAGGCTTTGTTCAAACTTTACAAGCAGTGTGCAGAGAGGTGGACGAAATACAATTAACATAACACAACAGCTGAGATGTAACATTTTAATTTCCCTGGTTTGTGAAACCACTGCAGCCTAATGTTTAATGATCAGGTATTGTTGATTTTCCAAGTAACTGTAAATACATGTTGTACCAATATACTATAATTCAATAATCAATCCTGAACTTCCCCTTTAAAACAAACCAGACACACCTATCATTTTTTCCTTTTTAAAATTATATTTAAAAAAATATATATATACAGTATTTTACTAATGAAAAAGGAGTGCATTACTTCCACTAGTAATGTCTGCAAGTATGAAACACTTTTTGAACACACAATTCTGAGACAATAAATACTTTTCTTGTCCCCCTGACATATAAAGAAGTGGTAAAAGTTTATTTCTGAGTAAATAGTTTTCTGATCACTTCAAGTCATGACGGCAGGTAGTGCAATCCGTAGAATAAACTAGATACATTAGAACATACTCATCTGTATTTTATGTGTTTTTATGCGTCTCATCAAGGTGAACCATATGTGATCAGATTCTGAAACATAACAATGTGTACAATGTACATAATTTAGTGATAGTTAGTAAATCTTTCTGAAGAAAATCAAATGGTTGTTCTACTCAGTGTGATTGACAGGAGAGATGATCAGAGGGGCAGAGTTTTTACCATCATATTACAGGGACAAAATGGGTAGAGTTTCTCTTTGAAGCAGCAGCCAGTGAAGGAGTAGATCAGAGCTGCAGCATCAACATCATAAAAGGAGACCAGACCCTCCTCATAATCCACAAACACCCCCACCTTCTCAGGCTGAGACTTCAGAGAGAGACGGACTGAGGATCAGCAAAGCTGTACTCATTTTCAACCATATCATCCAGTAACCTTTCTGAGGAGCATGTGATCTTCCCTTCCTGTTGATCGACTCTCTGGCCACTCCTAAACCACCAGTCTTCCCTTTAACCTGAACCTCGTAATAAAATCTTCCTGAAGAGAAACTCTGCTTTGCTAAACACAGACAATATCAAATCTCTCTGGATTGTCTGGGAGATTCTTTCACATCACCAGTTAACTTGTTTTCCATCATCAGACAGGATGAGGTTGGGATGTGCTGTATCAGGATCAAGAGTCACCTCCACCTCATACTGCTGGACCCTCTTCAGCTCCACCTCAAGCAGCTTCTTCATCTGTTTACTGAGCGTCTCCTCCAGCTGAGTCACAGCTCTCACCACAGTCCCCTCATATGAAGGTGGACGGACCCTGACTTCTGTCCAGTTCTTGGTGGGTGGAGCAGCGTTCAGGGACGTGAAGCTTTGGAGGAGGTGGAGCTGGTCTTCAGAGCGTGAGAGCTGCTCCACCTCAGAGCTTCTCTTCTTCAGCTCAGAGATTTCCTGTTCCAGCTCTTTGATGAAGCCTTCAGCCTGTTCCTCTGTCTCTCTCTGCTTCTCTTTGATGGTGTCGATGAGCTCGGCCTGGCTTCTCTCAACAGACTCCTTCAGAGCGGTGAAGACCTGAACACCATCTGCTATCTCTCTGTCTGCTCCTTCCTTACTGAGCTCCACTGAGCGATTCATCTCCTGAATCTTCAGTCGTCTCTTCTGGATCATCTGCTGAATTTCAGCCTCTGTCTTCCCCAGCTCAGCCTTCTTTCCTTCATATCCTTCTTTCAGAGGAACAACATCATGTGTCTTGTGCTCTGAATAGGTGCAGAGATGCAGACACACACTGGTCGGTCTTACAGAACAGCTCCAGCAGTTTATCGTGCTTCACACACATCCTGCTTTCCAGGTTCTCCACAGGGTCGATCAGCTGATGTTTTTCAGCCTGCTTTGTCAGATGAGGCTCCAGGTGAGTCTCACAGTAGGAGGCCAGACACACCAGGCAGGACTTCAGGGCCTTCAGTCTGGTTCCAGTGCAGGCGTCACAGGGAACTTCTCCTGGTTTGACAACTTGTTGCTCTGAGCTGCTGCTGCTGGCTTTCTGTTGAGCTGACTGTCTGAACTGAGCAGCCATCTCAGAGATGAAAGTGTTAACCTGCAGCTCAGGCTTTATGTTGACCTTTACAGTTGGGACACTGACTCGGGACATTTCTATCCCAGTGTTCAGAGATGCAGGCTTTACAGAAGTTGTGTCCACATGGTATGACTGGATCAGTGAACACATCCAGACAGATGGAGCACAGAAACTGATCTTCAGTCAGCAGACAGCTGGCAGCAGACATGTCTCTCTGGGGACAAAGTTTGAAAAAAACACAACGGTGATTACATATTCTCTATTTGCCAGTTCATAGAGTCCTACTATGAACCCGAAAATGTAAACTACCCCAACGTTTTATGTTAGAAATGACATACATAGACCAATGACAACCAAAACATTTAGGTTTTTTGTCTGTAAGAATTAAAATTCAAGTTCAAATGAAATCTGGAAAATCATAGCAGCATTCGGTTTAAACTCTAAGAAACACAATGTGTAAGCTCTAATACTGTTGGGGGATTTTGCCGTTGTTGAACAGAGGAGTGAAACCTCCTGCTGAGCATCACTGAAGTTAATACTAGTAAAAAACAGTAAACGTTATCAGCTTCAAAAGGCAGACAGCAGTTACTACAGAAACAGGTTCAAAGCTCAAGGCTACTTACCACAGTGTGTACACATTATATAAGATGAAATATGTAATTGTCATGCCTTTTTATAAGCAACACTTGTAACATAACACCAGATCCCTTGCTTTGGAGAGTCCAGAACAAATCTAATATTTAGATTCTACTTTGTTTAATAGAGTCAATTATAAAGATGTTTTCAAATACAGGAAATATGAAAATTAGTATAAGCTAATGCTAGCTTTGACTGTATGCTCTCTAACCTAACTTAACCAGAGTTTACATTGTAGTTGTAGCTAATGTTAATGTTGAGGTTTTTATCTTAACTGACACATTTCTATAGTATAAATATTCTTTATATGGTAAACTGATGTAATACAGTCAGATTCAGATTTTAATACAACTTTGACTAAAAAAAATGGTGCAAGTAAATACAAAAGGAAAAATAGTAAAAAAAAAAGAAGGAAATAGTGAATAAGTGCAAGTGATTGGAATGATATATTAGATAAATCATTTCTAAGTAGCAGCCAGATTAATGTTATGATGTTGCTTCAAGTTCAGGTGTTTAACAGTCTTATGGCCTGTGGGATGAAACTGTCCCTGAGTAAAGTAAATATTGAGGTTTTTATCTTAACTGACACATTCATATTGTATAATATTCTTTATATGAATCCAACTTTGACTAAATATTTAGTTAGTGATTGTGTCTGTAGTGCACTCACCAGTGTTTGCAGAGTCCTGCTGTGTTGTTGAGAAAAAGCTGCTGGATTCAGTTGAGTGTTTCTTCAGAGAAACAGAGACTTGTCTCGGCTGCTGCTCTGCTGTCGCTCAGACAAACATCAGCTTTCATTTCCGGGAAATGTAAACTCTTCTCTTACAGTGTGGTCCCGCCTCTCAGTGGCTGTTTGCAAAGAGGGAGTGGAGGAAGAACTGTTGAGGCTTGTTATTTAACTTTGTGACGATGCATTTTACAGCTGATCCAAGAGGCTTTTCAAATAGTGTATTGAGCATAAGTAGGAATATGTTTTCTCAATACATAAAGGACATATCTTTACACATCTGGAGATTCATAGCTATATTTCACAACGCTGTGTTATGGTCCCTGTTTAAGAGCAGCTGGTGAAACATTTCCTCCTCCCTGAACAGACTGTTTGAAAATGGGTCACGTGATTGTTGACTCACATTCAGGTCAGACTTTAGTTGATACTACAACCAGATTCATTTTATTCACCTGTAGTTTTGGGGGTTCTGGATTAGGATGTAAACGAACTACAGCTTTAACGTGTGTCAGAGGAACTGATGTTGATTCTGTTCAGTTGTATTCTTTGATATGTAGTTAAATCAAATGAATATTTATGTTGCAATATATCAAAATGTATCCTAGGAACTTTAATATAATAATAATAACAATAATAATGATGTGTTCCTGTCCTCCTTCAGTCTCTGCAGTGCTGCCGGCAGTCATGTTCAGGTAGAGAACGACCGGCTAAACGGCGCCCACCATGCGGAAACATCTGGAAAGGATCCGTTTCCGGGGCCAGAGTAGGGACGAGTTCCCGGATCTGGCCGATTCTCCCAACACCTCCGACACAGAGAGCAACGAGGAAGTCGTGAGCAGACCTCGAGTCTCCACCAGAGATTCAGAGGAGCTGAGGGAGGCGGAGGGGGAGCAGAGTGACGCTCAGGTACACAAACACACACAATATCAACCAGGAGTTTAGAAAGAAACAGGTTTTTCTGACCCTGAACTTCAAAGAGGACATCAGGTGTATATCAGTATGTAGTGTCTCTACTTTAAAGAGTTCTCTCCTGCTGATGTTCAGGTGTCTATCAGTATGTAGTGTCTCTACTTTAAAGAGTCCTCTCCTGTTGATGTTCAGGTGTATATCAGTATGTAGTGTCTCTACTTTAAAGAGTCCTCTCCTGCTGATGTTCAGGTGTATATGTTGTGTCTCTACTTTAAAGAGTCCTCTCCTGCTGATGTTCAGGTGTATATCAGTATGTAGTGTCTCTACTGGGACATGTCTCCATGCTTTAATGTTCAAAAAGCTCTTTATTTTTCTCATACTGCCTGTGCTGCAGCACCTCTTTTCACCCTCTGTCTGAAACCAGAGCCCAGTCTGCTCTGATTGGTTAGCTGGCCAGCTCTGTTGTGATTGGTCAACTGCTTAGAGATGCCCCGCCCTTTAGCCTATCACGTCATACAATGTGTCGGAGCGCTAGCCAATTGAAGAGCGAGTGTTACATAGTGATGTCTTGTTGCACGCCTTCCTGGGGTTTTTCCCTTGGGTTAGGGTTAAATCCCTGTGCTCCCTCCACTTATATTGTATAAATACATTTAATTGATAGATTACATGTTAAGTAAAGTATTAGTACCTCTGAATTGAACTCACTTCCTGTCTTGTTGCAGCCGATGGTCTTCGGCGCGATGATCCACAGAGAAGAGGCCTTCGACGCCATCTTTAACCAGCACACGAAAATCGTTTCCGCGGCAACAGCCATCGAACCGGAGACGTAGTAACACCTTCACAAGGCTGCCGCCACACACACACACACACACACACACACACACACACACACACACACAACACACACACACACACACACACACACACCACACACACCAGGGACTGTTATACTGTTAATTAACCAGTTTTTAAATAATCCGGTGACGTTAAATCACTGTTTTTTTGTCACCAATGATTTCTTAAACAAGTTCCCACAAAACAGGAAACAATAAGGTACATTTTTAGAGCTAATTAATTGATAAATCCTCAATTATATCCGGTATTTATCTCTGGAATAATGTCCTGCATATTAACAAATATTGTCCAGAAGGCGTAAGGATATTGAGGCGAGTTCTCCCTTGATAAATTAAATATGAATTACATTTCCTTCAAACAGTAATGTCTTAATCACCGCGTTTAATATACGGCTGTACCATAGATACAGTCTATAGGCGCTTTCACACCGCAGTACTTTTCCCACAAAGGTTCATCAGAACTTAGTTCATGAGAACTCTTTAGTTCTCATGAATGTACGGAAAAGGGGGTAAAAAGGTTCTCATGAACTAATTTTAGTTCCGGATTTTTTTGGCGTGAACGCGACATTTCGGAACTATATCGGAACTAAAATGGGAAAAGTACTGCGGTGTGAACGCGCCTTATGGGCTGTACCCAATATTTTGAATCTACATCCATTATGTTGACATTTCTAATGTAAATCAAAATGAATGCTGCACAATAATTTTTAATAGTTTTTAAAAATAGTTACTGGTACTTATGACCCTTTTTGAGTTCAGGATCTCTCAATAACGTAACTTTTAACATAAATATTCACTTACAACGATAAAATGTAAAGAATAGAAGGAAATTGTACAAAAAAATGTTTTAAAAAAAATATTAAAAAAGAAATATTTAAAAAAAATGTTTTTTTTTTAATTTTTTAAAATATTATTTTTTAGAATATCTTAGGCCCTCAGAGAGGGCCTAAGATATTCTCTCTCTCAAGGTCTCTCAAGGTCTCAAGGTCTCTCTCTCTCAAGGTCTCTCAAGGTCTCAAGGTCTCTCTCTCTCAAGGTCTCTCTCTCTCAAGGTCTCTCAAGGTCTCAAGGTCTCTCTCTCAAGGTCTCAAGATCTCTCTCTCTCAAGGTCTCTCAAGGTCTCTCTCTCTCAAGGTCTCTCAAGGTCTCAAGGTCTCTCTCTCAAGGTCTCTCAAGGTCTCTCAAGGTCTCAAGGTCTCTCTCTCTCAAGGTCTCTAAAGGTCTCAAGGTCTCTCTCTCAAGGTCTCTCAAGGTCTCAAGGTCTCTCTCTCTCAAGGTCTCTCAAGGTCTCTCAAGGTCTCAAGGTCTCTCTCTCTCAAGGTCTCTCAAGGTCTCTCAAGGTCTCAAGGTCTCTCTCTCTCAAGGTCTCTCAAGGTCTCAAGGTCTCTATCGTGTCTTGAATCTATCTCTCTCTCAAGGTCTCAAGGTCTCTCTCTCTCAAGGTCTCTCAAGGTCTCAAGGTCTCTCTCTCAAGGTCTCTCAAGGTCTCAAGGTCTCTCTCTCTCAAGGTCTCTCAAGGTCTCAAGGTCACTATCGTGTCTCTGGTGTCTCTCTCAAGGTCTCTCAAGGACTCTCTCTCTCAAGGTCTCTCAAGGTCTCAAGGTCTCTCTCTCTCAAGGTCTCTCAAGGTCTCTCAAGGTCTCTCTCTCTCAAGGTCTCTCAAGGTCTCAAGGTCTCTCAGGTCTCTCTCTCTCAAGGTCTCTCAAGGTCTCAAGGTCTCTCTCTCTCAAGGTCTCTCAAGGTCTCTCAAGGTCTCAAGGTCTCTCTCTCTCAAGGTCTCTCAAGGTCTCAAGGTCTCAAGGTCTCTCTCTCAAGGTCTCTCAAGGTCTCAAGGTCTCTCTCTCAAGGTCTCTCAAGGTCTCTCTCTCTCAAGGTCTCTCAAGGTCTCAAGGTCTCTCTCTCTCAAGGTCTCTCAAGGTCTCTGAGGGTCTCAAGGTCTCAAGGTCTCTCAAGGTCTCTCTCTCAAGGTCTCTCAAGGTCTCAAGGTCTCTCTCTCTCAAGGTCTCTCAAGGTCTCAAGGTCTCTCTCTCTCAAGGTCTCTCAAGGTCTCAAGGTCTCTCAAGGTCTCAAGGTCTCTCTCAAGGTCTCAAGGTCTCTCTCTCTCAAGGTCTCTCAAGGTCTCAAGGTATCTCTCTCTCAAGGTCTCTCAAGGTCTCTCAAGGTCTCAAGGTCTCTCTCTCAACGTCTCTCAAGGTCTAAAGGTCTCTCTCTCAAGGTCTCTCAAGGTCTCTCAAGGTCTCAAGGTCTCTCTCAAGGTCTCAAGGTCTCTCTCTCAAGGTCTCTCAAGGTCTCAAGGTCTCTCAAGGTCTCTCAAGGTCTCTCAAGGTCTCAAGGTCTCTCTCTCTCAAGGTCTCTCAAGGTCTCAAGGTCTCTCTCAAGGTCTCTCAAGGTCTCTCTTCTCAAGGTCTCTCTCTCTCAAGGTCTCAAGGTCTCTCTCTCAAGGTCTCTCAAGGTCTATCTCTCTCTCAAGGTCTCTCAAGGTCTCTCTCTCAAGGTCTCTCAAGGTCTCAAGGT
>CM062273.1:6737357-6857544 GCA_031216635.1 Dissostichus eleginoides
TGAAGCAGCAGCCAGTGAAGGAGTAGATCAGAGCTGCAGCATCAACATCATAAAAGGAGACCAGACCCTCCTCATAATCCACAAACACCCCCACCTTCTGAGGCTGAGACTTAGAGAGAGACGGACATCAGGGTCATCGAGAGCATCGTACTCATTTCCATTCCTCAACCATATCATCCAGTAACCTTTCTGAGGAGACACTGTGATGTCTCCCTTCCTGTTGATCGACTCTCTGGCCACTCCTAAATCCCACTTAGTCTTCCCTTTAACCTGAACCTCGTAATACAATCTTCCTGAAGAGAAACTCTGCTTTGCTAAAACACAGGGACAATAATCAAATCTCTCTGGATTGTCTGGGAGAATTGTCCTCACATCACCACAGTTAACTTGTTTTCCATCATCAGACAGGATGAGTTTGGGATGCTGTATCAGGATCAAGAGTCACATCCACCTCATACTGCTGGACCCTCTTCAGCTCCACCTCGAGCAGCTTCTTCATCTGTTTACTGAGCGTCTCCTCCAGCTGAGTCACAGTTCTCACCACAGTCCCCTCATATGAAGGTGGACGGACGCTGACTTCTGTCCAGTTCTTGGTGGGTGGAGCAGCGTTCAGGGACGTGAAGCTTTGGAGGAGGTGGAGCTGGTCTTCAGAGCGTGAGAGCTGCTCCACCTCAGAGCTTCTCTTCTTCAGCTCAGAGATTTCCTGTTCCAGCTCTTTGATGAAGCCTTCAGCCTGTTCCTCTGTCTCTCTCTGCTTCTCTTTGATCATGTCGATGAGCTCGGCCTGGCTTCTCTCAACAGACTCCTTCAGAGCGGTGAAGACCTGAATACCATCTGCTATCTCTCTGTCTGCTCCTTCCTTACTGAGCTCCACTGAGCGATTCATCTCCTGAATCTTCATCGTCTCTTCTGGATCATCTGCTGAATTTCAGCCTCTGTTTCCCCAGCTCAGCCTTCTTTCCTTCATATCCTTCTTTCAGAGGAACAACATCATGTGTCTTGTGGTCTGAATAGGTGCAGTGGATGCAGACACACACCTGGTCGGTCTTACAGAACAGCTCCAGCAGTTTATCGTGCTTCACACACATCCGGCTTTCCAGGTTCTCCACAGGGTCGATCAGCTGATGTCTTTTGAAGCCTGCATTTTTCAGATGAGGCTCCAGGTGAGTCTCACAGTAGGAGGCCAGACACACCATGCAGGACTTCAGGGCCTTCAGTCTGGTTCCAGTGCAGGCGTCACAGGGAACTTCTCCTGGTTTGACAACGTGTTGCTCTGAGCTGCTGCTGCTGGCTTTCTGTTGAGCTGACTGTCTGAACTGAGCAGCCATCTCAGAGATTAATGTGTTGACCAGCAGCTCAGGTCTTGGGAAGAAGAGCTTATTACAGTTGGGACACTGACTCGGGACATTTCTATCCCAGTGTTGAGAGATACAGGCTTTACAGAAGTTGTGTCCACATGGTATGCTGACTGGATCAGTGAACACATCCAGACAGATGGAGCACAGAAACTGATCTTCAGTCAGCAGACAGCTGGCAGCAGACATGTCTCTCTGGGGACAAAAGTTTGAAAAAAACACAACTGTAATTACATATTCTCTATTTGCCAGTTCATAGAGTCCTACTATGAACCCGAAAATGTAAACTACCCCTATGTGTTATGTTAGAAATGACATACATAGACCAATGACAACCAAAATCATTTAGGTTTTTTGTCTGTAAGAATTAAAATTCAAGTTCAAATGAAATCTGGAAAATTATAGCAGCATTCAGTTTAAACTCTACGAAACACAATGTGTAAGCTCTAATACTGTTGGGGGATTTTGCCGTTGTTGAACAGAGGAGTGAAACCTCCTGCTGAGCATCACTGAAGTTAATACTAGTAAAAAACAGTAAACGTTATCAGCTTCAAAAGGCAGACAGCAGTTACTACAGAAACAGGTTCAAAGCTCAAGGCTACATACCACAGTGTGTACAAATTATATAAGATGAAATATGTAATTGTCATGCCTTTTTATAAGCAACACTTGTAACATAACACCAGATCCCTTGCTTTGGAGAGTCCAGAACAAATCTACTATTTAGATTCTACTTTGTTTAATAGAGTCAATTATAAAGATGTTTTCAAATACAGGAAATATGAAAATTAGCATAAGCTAATGCTAGCTTTGACTGTATGCTCTCTAACCTAACTTAACCAGAGTATACATTGTAGTTATATTGTTGGCTGTTGCTAATGTAAAAGTTGAGGTTTATATCTTAACTGACACATTTATATTGTATAATATTCTTTATATGGTCAAATGGATGTAATACAGTCAGATTCGGATTTTAATCCAACTTTGACTAAATATTTAGTAAGTGATGTCTGTTGTGTACTCACCAGTGTTTGCAGAGTCCTGCTGTGTTGTTGAGAAAAAGCTGCTGGATTCAGTTGAGTGTTTCTTCAGAGAAACAGAGACTTGTCTCGGCTGCTGCTCTGCTGTCGCTCAGACAAACATCAGCTTTCATTTCCGGGAAATGTAAACTCTTCTCTTACAGTGTGGTCCCGCCTCTCAGTGGCAGTTTGCCAAGAGGAAGTGGAGGAAGAACTGTTGAGGCTTGTTATTTAACTTTGTGACGATGCATTTTACAGCTGATCCAAGAGGCTTTTCAAATACTGTATTGAGCATAAGTAGGAATATGTTCTCAATGCATAAAGGACATCTCTTTACACATCTGGAGATTTATAGCTATATTTCACAACGCTGTGTTATGGTCCCTGTTTAAGAGCAGCTGGTGAAACACTTCCTCCTCCCTGAACAGACTGTTTGAAAATGGGTCTTTACTTAAGTGCCATTTTGTGCTACTTCGTACTTTTACTCCACTACATTAAATGAATACCTTTAGTTACTTTACAGATCTGGAGGAATGATCCCATCCATCCATCCATCTTCGTGCAATTTTGATAATTAAAAAAACCTTTATTTATCTCCCAGTCAGACGGGACGTTTGCAGTGAGTTAGTCTCACCTGTACAGGCAGTGCTGGAGTGTGTTCAAGGTGAAGAATGAGATAAGTCCGACCAGTCAGACCGCTCACCAGGCCCGGTTCCAGAACAAAATGACTCAGGGTGCATCTGAAATTAGAGATGGTGCACAGTGGTAAAGAGCTATTTTTACAAGTGGAGAGTGGACCTAACACCCTCTAGGGGGGTCCTCACCTCCTCTAGGGGGGTTCGGGGGCATGCTCCCCCAGGAAGATTTTTTTTTAAATATTGAAGTTAAAAGCATCAATCTGGTGCACTTTGAGAGCAAAATGAAGAGATCTATGGATACATCTCAACACCCATATGAAACAGAACTGTTTCAGAACCTCTCCTTCCACAAAGCCACTGACTTCATGTGCTCTTTGCTTGATTCATGCCTTCCCAGTCCCTTATCACGTACAAGAGCATGTCGCCAGTTGTTGTAGCCAGTTGTGGTGAAGGCATCTGACGTACTTGAACCGAAATGTCTACATAAATAGCAGAAGATAGCATCTTTTTTGCATGAATATTCCAGCCAATCACGTTTGAAACCATGAGCTGCAAAATGAGCGCCTTACCCCACTGTACAGGCGAGTTGGGTACTTTTTAAAATATACCTGGGCAGGCTCTGTTTTGCCGAGGTCCTCTGGCACTTGCGGGCCGCCGAGGGGTGGCGGTGTTTGGGGCAACGAAGACGGCTGCGGCTGCTCCGCCTCCGTGGGCGAGGCGGGCAAAGCCGGCGAGTCGGGCGGGAGGACGTTAGTGTCCACGACAGTGGCCGCGGATAACGTAATGTCCCCATGATCTGAACTGTTATTACCTGCAGTAGATGCAGTGTTACTGCTGGCGATAAGGGCTGGTTGTTTTAACCATTTTCTGATGTCCATCATTGACTGCTGTGTAAGCACCTTGCAGATGACGAACGCGCAGCGGCACAGGTCACGCGCACCTGACATAATAACGTTACTTACCGTTTAAATTGACCAAATAAATGCAGCAGACAATCTAACTAATTTTATTTCAACTATATTCTAATTCTTCTTCTTCTTCTTCTTCTTCTTCTTCTTATTATTATTATTATTATTATTATTATTATTACTACTACTACTATTATTATTATTGTTATTATATATGTAATATTTTTCACTTTTTTTTCATTTTTCACTTTTCATTTTTCAAATAAGGGTGCATAACGACTCAACTGAGGGCGCAATGCACCCTTATGCACCCCCGTAGAACCGGGCCTGCCGCTCACACTGACACAGGCTGCAGCCATCAGACACTTAGATTAGCTTAGTTTAGCATATATACTAGGAAAAGGGGGGAAATAGTGAGCCTGGCTTTTTCCAAATAATGACAAAATACACATTTAAGTGTACTTAATATATCTCTGTACAAAAACTGAAACGTAAAAACAATTTGGCAACTTGTTTTGGTCCCAGTCAAGAAATAGCCCGACCCATAATCCCCTGTTAAACGTCTTATTGATGTTTTTACTCCTCTGATTTGGTATGGATTAAGCAAACTGGATTCAGAGCTGCTGATAGGTGGATTTTGTAACCTTTGGACAGGTTGGCTTTGTCTTCCCCTGTTTCCAGTCTTTATGCTAAGCTAAGCTAACCATTGATGGTCTTATTTCTAACAAACATATACAGCAATCTTAATATGATCAGCTGATCCAAGAGGGTTTCAAATAGTTTATAAAGCTTCAGAAGAACCAAAGCTGTCAGACAAATGTAGTTAAGTAGAAATGGAAATAGTTAAGTACATTTTTTAAGCTACTTTCCGTAAGTTGAGAACTAGTGAAAAGTACTTCAGTTAGTACATTTAAAAAAACACAAAAAATAACATTCTTTGTTCCTTTTTTATTTAATCCATTGAGGCTTTGTTCAAACTTTACAAGCAGTGTGCAGAGAGGTGGACGAAATACAATTAACATAACACAACAGCTGAGATGTAACATTTTAATTTTTACATCTAATTTTGTACCAATTAATTCAAGAATGAATCCTGCAATGTACTCCTTTAAAACACAGCAGAGACCCATCATTTTCCCCTCAATTGAAAATTATCAAAACTATATATGTATATATACAGTATTTTACTAATGAAAAATGGAGTGCATTACTTCCACTAGTAATGTCTGCAAGTATGAACCACTTTTTGAACACAATTCTGAGACAATAAATTTTTTTGTCCCCCTGAATATAAAGAAGTGGTAAAAGTTTATTTCTGAGTAGATAGTTTTCACTTCAAGTCATGACGGCAGGTAGTGCAATCCGTAGAATAAACTAGAGTACATTAGAACATACTCATCAGTATTTTATGTGTTTTTATGCGTCTCATCAAGGTGAACCATATGTGATCAGATTCTGAAAAATTAACAATGTGTACAATGTACTTCCCCAGTTGAATACATTTATTACATTTAGTGAGATTGAATCTTTCTGAAGAAAATGAAATGGTTGTTCTACTCAGTGTGATTGACAGGAGAGATGATCAGAGGGGCAGAGTTTTTACCACCATGAATAACATCGGGACTAAAGTATGGGTAGAGTTTCTCTTTGAAGTAGCAGCCAGTGAAGGAGTAGATCAGAGCTGCAGCATCAACATCATAAAAGGAGACCAGACCCTCCTCATAATCCACAAACACCCCCACCTTCTCAGGCTGAGACTTCAGAGAGAGACTGATTGGAGGACCAGCAAAAGCTATATACTCATTTCCATTCCTCAACACTATCGTCCAATAACCTTTCTGAGGAGTCAGTGAGATCTGTCCCTTCCTGTTGATCGACTCTCTGACCACTCCTAAATCCCACTGAGTCTTCCCTTTAACCTGAACCTCGCAATAAAATCTTCCTGAAGAGAAACTCTGCTTTGCTAAAATACAAGGACAAGTATCAAATCTCTCTGGATTGTCTGGGAGATTCTTCCTCACATCACTATTGTTCACTTGTTTTCATCATCAGACAGGATGAGGTTGGGAAGTGCTGTATCAGGATCAAGAGTCACCTCCACCTCATACTGCTGGACCCTCTTCAGCTCCACCTCAAGCAGCTTCTTCATCTGTTTACTGAGCGTCTCCTCCAGCTGAGTCACAGCTCTCCTCACAGTCCCCTCATATGAAGGTGGACGGACCCTGACTTCTGTCCAGTTCTTGGTGGGTGGAGCAGCGTTCAGGGACGTGAAGCTTTGGAGGAGGTGGAGCTGGTCTTCAGAGCGTGAGAGCTGCTCCACCTCAGAGCTTCTCTTCTTCAGCTCAGAGATTTCCTGTTCCAGCTCTTTGATGAAGCCTTCAGCCTGTTCCTCTGTCTCTCTCTGCTTCTCTTTGATGGTGTCGATGAGCTCGGCCTGGCTTCTCTCAGCAGACTCCTTCAGAGCGGTGAAGACCTGAACACCATCTGCTATCTCTCTGTCTGCTCCTTCCTTACTGAGCTCCACTGAGCATTCATCTCCTGAATCTTCAGTCTTCTCTTCTGGATCATCTTCTGAATTTCAACCTCTGTCTTCCCCAGCTCAGCCTTCTTTCCTTCATATTCTTCTTTCAGAGGAACAACATCATGTGTCTTGTGGTCTGAATAGGTGCAGAGCATGCAGACACACACCTGGTCGGTCTTACAGAACAGCTCCAGCAGTTTATCGTGCTTCACACACATCCTGCCTTCCAGGTTCTCCTCAGGGTCGATCAGGTGATGTTTCTTCAGGCCTGGCCTTGTCAGATGAGGCTCCAGGTGAGTCTCACAGTAGGACTCCAGACACACCAGGCAGGACTTGAGGGCCTTCAGTCTGGTTCCAGTGCAGGCGTCACAGGGAACTTCTCCTGGTTTGACAACTTGTTGCTCTGAGCTGCTGCTGCAGGCTTTCTGTTGAGCTGACTGTCTGAACTGAGCAGCCATCTCAGAGATGAAAGTGTTGACGCGCAGCTCAGGCTGTGCGTTGAAAACCTCTTTACAGTTGGGACACTGACACTGGACATTTCTATCCCAGTGTTCAGAGATGCAGGCTTTACAGAAGTTGTGTCCACATGGTGTGCTGACTGGATCAGT
This sequence comes from Dissostichus eleginoides, assembly GCA_031216635.1. Lineage (NCBI taxonomy): Eukaryota > Metazoa > Chordata > Actinopteri > Perciformes > Nototheniidae > Dissostichus > Dissostichus eleginoides. The sequence goes on from CM062273.1 coordinate 6,744,407, forward strand.
GAACACATCCAGACAGATGGAGCAGAGAAACTGATCTTCAGTCAGCAGACAGCTGGCAGCAGACATGTCTCTCTGGGGACAAAACGTGTGAAAAAAACAAAAACTGTAATGTATATATGATTTAATCTCTTGTATCTGTTTGCTATAAGTGAAATAGATGGTGATACTGAACTCTGCTGATGTATCATGATTATGCGGAGGTGAAAGATTGCTCAAATTTGCAGTTCACTGTTATTGTTAAATGTTAAAAAAATCTCTCTGTTTGTTAATATTATAAATACATCTGGAAAATCATAGCAGCATTCGGTTTAAACTCTAAGAAACACAATGTGTAAGCTCTAATACTGTTGGGGGATTTTGCCATTGTTGAAAAGAGGAGTGAAACCTGCTGCTGAGCATCACTGAAGTTAATACTAGTAAAAAACAGTAAACGTTATCAGCTTCAAAAGACAGACAGCAGTTACTACAGAAACAGGTTGTTGTTCTGATGCTAAATAAAAGTCTAGTTGTACCTTTGATACCCCGCCTCCGACTCCCGTCTCTCGGCACTACATTGGTGACCCCGACATAAGTCTCGTGAAGGAACCGAGACTGAACCGAGCATGGCAAATAACGCCGTTTTTTTCAAACTGCCGGAGTTTTGGGAGACATCTGCGTCTGCATGGTTCGCACAGGCGGAGGCTCAGTTCGCCCTCCGCGGAGTAACTGATGACGCATCACGCTATTTCCACGTCGTTTCGGCACTGGGAAGCTCCACTGCGACCCGGACGGTGGGCTTTATTACATCTCCCCCTGCCCAGGATAAATATGCAGCGTTCAAGGCTTTCCTGCTAAAGACTTTCGAGCTGTCACGGTCGGAACGGGCCCTACGCCTGCTCGCTATTCATAGCCTGGGAGACAGCAAGCCTTCTGACCACATGGAAATGATGCTCAACCTGCTAGGTACGGAAGAACCCAATTTTTTGTTCATAGAACTGTTTCTTCGGCACATGCTGCCGCATGTTCCGACAGCGCTCGCTAACACGGCTATTACTGAGCCACGCGCTTTAGCCGAAGAAGCTGACCGGTTCTTCCTGGCCACCCAGCACCACATTGACACTGAAGGCCCCCCAGTCTATGTTAGGGCCCGGCGGCTCAACCCTGACATGCTGGCGGTCGCCAAGTCGGAGTTCGACAGCATGGAGCGTCTGGGCATCATCCGCCGCTCGGACAGCCCTTGGGCTTCGCCGCTCCACATGGTCCCTAAATCAGCCGGTGGCTGGCGACCGTGTGGTGACTACCGCCGCCTTAACGACGCCACTACGCCAGACCGCTACCCGGTCCCTCACATCCAGGACTTCTCTGCACACCTGGCGGGCAAGCTGGTTTTCTCCAAGGTGGATCTGGTGCGGGGCTACCACCAGGTTCCGGTGCACCCCTCAGACGTCCCCAAAACTGCGGTGATTACGCCGTTCGGGCTTTTCGAGTTCCTGCGTATGCCGTTTGGACTTAAGAACGCAGCTCAGTCCTTTCAGCGGCTGATGGATTCGGCGCTCAGAGACATGCCATTCATCTTTGTCTATTTAGACGACATCCTTGTCGCCAGCTCCTCCTCTGAAGAGCACCAGGCACATCTCCGTGTCCTTTCGCGAGGCTCAGCCAACACGGCCTGATTATCAACCCGGCAAGTGTCAGTTCGGGTTCTCCATCCACTTCCTCGGGCATCTCATCAGCAAAGATGGAGCCGCCCCCCTCCCATCGAAAGTGGAGGCCGTGTCCGCCTTTCCACGACCGCCTACAGCTCGGGCGCTCCGAGAGTTCCTCGGGATGGTGACGTTTTATCACCGGTTCATCCGCCGGGCGGCCCACACCAAGGCCCTCAAGGACAAGTCCCCCGGCCAGGCCATAGACTGGACGGCTGAAAGGGAAGCCGCTTTCGATGCCACCAAAGCCGCCCTGAGCGAAGCCGCCATGTTGGCTCACCCGTCACACAGGGCCCCATCGCTATCACCACCGACGCGTCTGACTACGCTGTGGGCGCGGTGCATGAACAATGGGTCGACGGCGCCTGGCAACCGCTCGCCTTTTTCAGCCGCCAGTTGACTCCCAGGGAGCGCAAGTACAGCGCTTTCAAGGGAACTCCTTGGTCTCTATTTGGCGGTTCGCCTCTTCCGTTTCCTGCTGGAAGGCCGGGAGTTTGCGGCGTTCGTGGATCACAAGCCGCTTACTTTCTGCATGTCCAAGGTGGCCGAGCCGTGGTCCGCCCGACAGCAACGCCAGCTTTCGTACATCTCCGAGTACACCACGGACATACGACACATCGCTGGCAAGGCTAACGTGGTCGCGGACTGCCTCTCCAGAGCGGTCATCGGAGCTGTGCAGCTGGGCCTCGATTACCTCCGCATGGGCGCTGACCAGGCCTCTGACCACGGGGTCCAGACCCTCAAGGCCTCGGTCACGGGATTGCGACTGGAGGAGGTCACGGTTGGTGACTCGGGCGCGAAGCTGTGGTGTGACATCTCCAGGGGCCAGCCTCGACCGCTAGTCCCTACGGACTGGCGCCGACCCGTTTTTGAGGCGGTTCACAATCTTTCCCACCCCGGTAGGAAACCGTCCGTGAAGTTGGTGTCGCAGAAGTTGGTGTGGCAGGGGCTTAAGAAGGACGTGAAGTCCTGGGTCGACTCATGCGTGGCTTGTCAACGGGCTAAAGTCCACCGCCATACTAGGGCCCCTTTTGAACTGTTTGCGGTTCCTGAGAGGTGGTTTGACCATGTCAATGTCGACCTCGTAGGTCCACTTCCCCCCTCTCACGGTTTCACCTACCTGTTTACGATGGTGGACAGGACGACCCGCAGTTCCCCTCGGAGCTGTGGAACGCTGTTGCTGTGGGTTTGGGGGTCAAGCTGCACCGCACCACCGCATATCACCCCCAGGCTAACGGATTGTGTGAGCGGTTTCACCGATCCATGAAGGCGTCACTGCGTGCCGGATTGACAGACGGCAACTCGGTGGATAAGCTCCCGTGGGTTATGCTCGGCCTCAGGTGTGCCCCCAAAGAAGACCTGCAGTCCTCGTCGGCGGAGCTCGTCTATGGCCAGACGCTACGGGTCCCCGGGGAATTCATTCCCACCGCCACTGTGCCCTGGTCTGCAGCCGGGCAGCGCTCCTCCCTGCTGGAGACCGCCGGGACATTCACGCCCGTCCCCACGTCGCAGCACAGCAACCCAGCTTTCCGGGTGTCCCCCGGATTACGGTCGGCGGATTTCGTTTTTATTCGCCACGATGCTCACCGCGGTCCCCTGCAGCCCCCTTACGACGGTCCGTTCAGGGTCATACATCACGGGGACAAGAGCCTGGTGGTGGACGTTGGTGGCAGGCCTGAGACTGTGTCCGTCGATCGGATTAAGCCTGCTCACGTGGACGTTTCCAGGCCATTGGAGTTGGCTCTGCCCCCACGTCGGGGCCGCCCTCCCATGTCCCGCCCCCCGCCCCCTGTGGGGATGCCCTCGCCCTCGTTGGCGCCCCTGCCCCTGCCCTCGCCTGCGGCCCGCCCTCCTCGGCCCCTGTGGTCCGTACGCGCCGGGGTCGGGTGGTGCTTCCTCCAAGGCGTGAGGGTTTTGACTATGGGTGAATTCTGGGGGGCTTGTGTGGTGATTGACATTATTCACCCACGGAACTATGGGTTGGGGTATTGTTCCGCACGGACATTTGAGTTAACCGGACGTCCTGTTTCCCCCGGTCTTATCTTCCCGGGCTGGAAGCTGTTTACATGTTGTTCTGATGCTAAATAAAAGTCTAGCTTGTACCTTTGATACCCCGCCTCCGACTCCCGTCTCTCGGCACTACAATGTTGAGGTTTTTATCTTAAAGGAGACCTATCATGCTATATTTGAATAATATATTGTAGGGCCATACCTATATAAGGTATATTTATACGTTTTTTTTTTCAAAATACCAAACAGATCATGCATTTTAGCCATGCATCATTTTGCTGTATTTTGCTCTCCTCCACCCTGTCTTTGCATGCGCTGCATCTGACCACGCCCCCTGCAAAGGAGGGGCCGAGTTACGAGCGTCATGTTACCATGTTGTTACCATGTTGTTACCATGCCACGGCAACCTCTCATTCCCCTGATTAGTGGAGAGTTGGCCATATAGGCGGAGCACCACTTTTGTGACGTAGCAAAGAATTCAAATCTGTATCAGTCTGTATTAGATCCGTTGCAGCCCCGTTTTTAGAGATTTGGGTATGGAGGAAAAGAGAGAGGGTTGTGTTTTCTGACACTTGGTGAGTTCCCTGACACATATTCATGTATAAAGGACGTACAAAGGTGCATTTTGCATGATAGGTCCCCTTTAACTGACACATTTCTATAGTATAATATTCTTTATATGGTCAAATGGATGTAATACAGTCAGATTTTGATTTTAATCCAACTTTGACTAAATATTTAGTAAGTGATGTGTCTGTAGTGCACTCACCAGTGTTTGCAGAGTCCTGCTGTGTTGTTGAGAAAAAGCTGCTGGATTCATTTGAGTGTTTCTTCAGAGAAACAGAGACTTTTCTCGGCTGCTGCTCTGCTGTCGCTCAGACAAACATCAGCTTTGATTTCTGGGAAATGTAAACTCTTCTCTTACAGTGTGGTTCAACCTGTCAGTGGCAGTTTGCCAAGAGGGAGTGGAGGAAGAACTGTTGAGGCTTGTTATTTTACTTTGTGACGATGCATTTTACAGCTGATCCAAGAGGCTTTTCAAATAGTGTATTGAGCATAAGTAGGAATATTTTCTCAATACATAAAGGACATCTCTTTACACATCTGGAGATTTATAGCTATATTTCACAATACTGTGTTATGGTCCCTGTTTAAGAGCAGATAGTGAAACACTTCCTCCTCCCTGAAAAGACTCTTTGAAAATGGTTCTTGTAAGAAATAAAATCAATGTTTATATGGCGTAATTTAAATTAAATACACTGTTTTAATTTAGAACCGTTTTATTCTGAAAACCGGAAATTAAATACACTGTTTTGATTAAGAACTGTTTTTATTCTGAAAACCGGAAGTTCACACAACGACTTCCGGTTTTGCGAGTAAATATTTTGTATGTAAAGTTAGCATTAGCAAGTGGCTAATACTATGATTGGTTTAGTGAATTTAAGGAGTAATGACACGTGTTGTTGCACACTAAACACACTGTCTTTAACACTACACTTAGTGACGCTGCAATACTATTATTGGTTAATATTAAATAAATGCACCATTTTATTTTGAAAAGCTTTATTTTGAAGGAAACCCTGATGTTTACAATACGTCACTTCCTGTTTCACGTAATCTATGTTTTCAGCCGTTAGAAGGTATCAAATAGAATGTCATGAATGAGAATATGAGGAGTAAAGGCTTGTGGAGTTATACAATAAACACACAACGTCTAAATCCTCTCATTAGATACGATATTAATCACAGAGGAACGAACCCGGGAGGAAGACCCGCCCCCCGTCGAGACCGGCCAATAGGAGAGGACTATAGACTATAACATATGATGGACAGGAAAAAACGCTCTCTCTCTACTCCGGCACCCCACGCGAACTGGAGAGCCGCACCACTCTTGCACATTCCATTTGTATCACCGTATCATTTGTTTAATTAAATGCTGTTAACTTTTAAATAAGCTTCCTTGGACTCTTTTCAGCTAATCCTGCTCTCAGGTTTAAATCACCTTTAACAGTCTGTACTTAAGTGCCATTTTTTGCTACTTTGTCCTTCTACTCCACTACAGTTCAGAGGTAAATCGTGTACTTTTACTCCACTACATGTATTTAATACCTTTAGTTACTTTACAGATCTGGATGAATGATGTGAAATATAATCAAGTCTTAAATCAGACTTTAGTTCCACCTGGAGTAAATCCACAAGCTACCCTGCAGTATACAAAGTCATTCAAACTAGCTGCACCTTTACCAGCTTTGAGAACACTTTAATGATCAATCATTATAAAACATATAATATATTATTCTGAAATGGACCAATCTGCACAATGACTACTTTTACCTTTGCTACTTTAACTATATTTTGATGATAATACTTTTCTACTTTTACGTGAGGAACATTTTGAATCGGACTTTTACTGTAACAGAGTATTCCTACACTCTGGTACTTCTACTTTTACTCGTACAATCTAGTACTTCTACTTTTACTCAAGTACAAGATCTAAGTATTTTTGATGTAATATGTATTATTTTACTTACCATTCACATGCACACAAACGTCCAGAACACACTACAGGAAAGGGGAAACCCCAAAAGCATAACAGTGCCTCTTTAATACTTCTTCCACTACTTGCACTCAGTCAGTCAGACAGTTCAATGTCAGTGAGTTGTTTTTGTGCTCTTGTTTCTTAAAGGTCAAAGTCAGTAAGGCATCTATCAACAGACTTTAAGATCCCTCACAAGTGCAAATACTCAGTTGTTAAGTCAATTAGTTTGTCATTCAGCACAGAAACACCCTGATACACTACTTCCAGTATAATTCAATTAACACACATTGAAATATAACATGGCCTTTGACCTCATTCACACAGTACAACTGAAGTATTCATAGACAGATATCTGTGTGTTGGGACGTACTATGAGATTGCACATTTGTTCACTGTCTCATAGCATGTTTTAGTTTACTCAGTGCAGACAGGTTGTATTGAATCTTGCAGACACTGCCCTTATTTTAAACTCTTATTCCTTGAGCCAACTCCCTATTAGAGAACGTGCTATTCAAGCATTGTGTCGCTAACAGGTGAAGGTATGTCACCATTGGTTGACAGTTTTGAAAGGTTGGGCTATTTTGATTCCTTACTATGTTATCATTAAATAATGCCAGATTAAATTCGAATCTAATACAAAAAGTGGTCATAAGAATTAGTTACTATTTGTTTTACTTAATTACCTGTGTACTGCAAAATGTAAATTCACAATACAAGGCCTTTTTAATTTTTTTCTCAAAATGAGTTTCACTCCCATCTGTACTCTGAGTGATTTGTTCATATATCATCAATAGCCAGATTTATAGACTGATTATTGATGATTGCGTTAAGGATTATAACCTCTGTTTCCCTAAAAAACATGTGGAGAATAGATTTTTCTTGAAGGCTGCTGACAGTTTTTCTGGATTTATGTAGTGGTACAAACCCATATCAAAACTCCCCTCTGTAAAAACCTTTGACTCTAATAAGTCGACAATAAAACAAGAATGTGATCCTGGTTTTAACCAGTGTACACATTTCTGTGCTGTTTCTGTATGCGTTAGTATATTTAAAGATAACATTTCAGAAAACGTGTACTGTAATAAAAAACAAAGTCATGATGTGAGTGAAACATTTTTAATTGTAATATTATTCACCATCCACCTCTTTAAAAATAATGACATTTCAAATGATAAGCTCCATCTTATAAACAGGGCATTCATAAAATAGACTTTACAAGCATATTTCATGCAATTTTGATTTTTAAAAAACCCTTTATTTATCTCCCAGTCAGACGGGACGTTTGCAGTCAGTGAGTCTCACCTGTACAGGCAGTGCTGGAGTGTGTTCAAGGTGAAGAATGAGATTATAATCATTAGAAGCAGTCCAACCAGTCAGACCGCTCTCACTGACACAGGCTGCAGCCATCAGACACTTAGATTAGCTTAGTTTAGCATATATACTAGGTAAAGGGGGGACATAGTGAGTGACAAAATACACATTTAAGTGTACTTAATATATCTCTGTAGGAAAACTGAAATGTAAAAACCATTTGGCAACTGGTTTTGGTCCCAGCCAAGAAATAGCCCGACCCATAATCCCCTGTTAAACGTCTTATTGATGTTTTTACTCCTCTGATTTGGTATGGATTAAACAAACTGGATTCAGAGCTGCTGATAGGTGGATTTTGTTACCTTTGGACAGGCTGGCTTTGTCTTCCCCTGTTTCCAGTCTTTATGCTAAGCTAAGCTAACCAGTTGATGACCTTATTTCTAACAAACATATACAGCAATCTTAATATCTATCATCAGCTGATCCAAGAGGGAATTAAATGGTTTATAAAGCTTCAGAAGACCCAAATCTGTCAGACAAATGTAGTTAAGTAGAAATGGAAATAGTTAAGTACATTTTTTTAAGCTACATTCCCTAAGTTGAGATCTAATGAAAACTGTACTCCAGTAAGTACATTTAAAAAAAAGACAAAAAATCACATTCTTTGTTCCTTTTTTTTTTAATCCATTGAGGCTTTGTTCAAACTTTACAAGCAGTGTGCAGAGAGGTGGACGAAATACAATTAACATAACACAACAGACGTAACAGATGTAAAATGTACATTCCCCTGGTTTGTGAAACCACTGCAGCCTAATGTTTAATGATCAGATATTGTTGATTTTCCAAGTAACTATCAATACATGTGTGATGCCCCTGTGGGTTCATCATTGGAGAGGGTGTGGCTGTCCTGTCACGGCTGTGGTGATTGCATTGATTGCAGTAACTCAGGGCACCTGGGTCTGGTGCCCTGAGTTATTTAAAGCCTCTCTGCTCCTCTCTGTTGTGCTCACTCCTTCTCCCTGCAGGCACCCCGGTTTTGTTGAGTATGCTATGAGTTTCCTCAGTTGCTTCACTTTGTGCACTTCAACACTCTCACACACATACATGTCCATACAATCCTCACCCTGCATTTACACTACTGATACCACTGACATCCACACCTCATACTTTACTTGTTTTGCACTTAATTAATTTGGTTAATTTGAATGTTTTGCTTAAATAAACATATTTTGTTAAATGTGGATATGGTGTGTCTCCTCTTTGTTGTGGCCTTTTGAGCCGGGTCATAACAACATGTTGTACCAATATACTATCATTCAATAATGAATCCTGAACCTCCCCCCTTTAAAACACACCAGAGACCCATCATTTTCCCCTCAATTGAAAACTATAAAAAAAAAATATATACAGTATTTTACTAATGAAAAAGGAGTGCATTACTTCCACTAGTTATGTTTGCACGTATGAAACACTTTTTGAACACACAATTCTGAGACAATACATACTTTTTTTGTCCCCCTGACATATATATATAAGGGGTAAAAGTTGATTTCTGAGTAAATAGTTTTCTGATCACTTCAAGTCATGACGGCAGGGAGCGCAATCCGTAGAATAAACTAGAATACATTAGAAAATACTCATCAGTATTTTATGTGTTTTTATGCGTCTCATCAAGGTGAACCATATGTGATCAGATTCTGAAACATTAACAATGTGTACAATGTACTTCCTCAGTTGAATACATTTATTACATTTAGTGAGAGTGAATCATTCTGAAGAAAATCAAATGGTTGTTCTACTCAGTGTGATTGACAGGAGAGATGATCAGAGGGGCAGAGTTTTTACCACCATCGTTAGGACAAGGACCAAAGAATGGGTAGAGTTTCTCTTTGAAGCAGCAGCCAGTGAAGGAGTAGATCAGAGCTGCAGCATCAACATCATAAAAGGAGACCAGACCCCTCGTCATAATCCACAAACACCCCCAACTTCTCAGGCTGAGACTTCAGAGAGAGACGGACTGCAGGATCAGCAATAGCTATATACTCATTTTCATTCCTCAACACTATCGTCCAGTAACCTTTCTGAGGAGACAGTGTGATCTGTCCCTTCCTGTTGATCGACTCTCTGGCCACTCCTAAAACCCACTCAGTGTTTCCTTTAACCTGAACTTCGCAATAAAATCTTCCTGAAGAGAAACTCTGCTTTGCTAAAACATTAGGACACGCGTCAAATCTCTTTGGATTGTTTGGGAGATTCTTCTTCACATCACCAAGTGTAACTTGTTTTCCATCATCAGACAGGATGAGTTTGGGATGTGCTGTATCAGGATCAAGAGTCACCTCCACCTCATACTGCTGGACTCTCTTCACCTCCACCTCATACTGCTGGACCCTCTTCAGCTCCACCTCATACTGCTGGACCCTCTTCAGCTCCACCTCACACTGCTGGACCCTCTTCAGCTCCACCTCAGAGAGCAGCTTCTTCATCTGTTTACTGAGCGTCTCCTCCAGCTGAGTCACAGCTCTCACCACAGTCCCCTCATATGAAGGTGGACGGACCCTGACTTCTGTCCAGTTCTTGGTGGGTGGAGCAGTGTTCAGGGACGTGAAGCTTTGGAGGAGGTGGAGCTGGTCTTCAGAGCGTGAGAGCTGCTCCACCTCAGAGCTTCTCTTCTTCAGCTCAGAGATTTCCTGTTCCAGCTCTTTGATGAAGCCTTCAGCCTGTTCCTCTGTCTCTCTCTGCTTCTCTTTGATGGTGTCGATGAGCTCGGCCTGGCTTCTCTCAACAGACTCCTTCAGAGCGGTGAAGACCTGAACACCATCTGCTATCTCTCTGTCTGCTCCTTCCTTACTGAGCTCCACTGAGCGATTCATCTCCTGAATCTTCACTCGTCTCTTCTGGATCATCTGCTGAATTTCAGCCTCTGTCTTCCTCAGCTCTGCCTTCTTTCCTTCATATCCTTCTTTCAGAGGAACAACATCATGTGTCTTGTGCTCTAAAACAGTGCAGTGGATGCAGACACACACCTGGTCAGTCTTACAGAACAGCTCCAGCAGTTTATCGTGCTTCACACACATCCTGCCTTCCAGGTTCTCCACAGGGTCGATCAGCTGATGTTTCTTCAGGCCTGCTCTTGTCAGGTGAGGCTCCAGGTGAGTCTCACAGTAGGACTCCAGACACACCAGGCAGGACTTCAGTGCCTTCAGTCTGGTTCCAGTGCAGGCGTCACAGGGAACTTCTCCTGGTTTGACAACTTGTTGCTCTGAGCTGCTGCTGCTGGCTTTCTGTTGAGCTGACTGTCTGAACTGAGCAGCCATCTCAGAGATGAAAGTGTTGACCAGCAGCTCAGGTCTTTTGTAGAAGAGCTTATTACAGTTGGGACACTGACTCGGGACATTTCTATCCCAGTGTTCAGAGATGCAGGCTTTACAGAAGTTGTGTCCACATGGTATGGTTACTGGATCAGTGAACACATCCAGACAGATGGAGCACAGAAACTGATCTTCAGTCAGCAGACAGCTGGCAGCAGACATGTCTCTCTGAGGACAAAACGTGTGAAAAAAACAAAAACTGTGATGTATATATGATTTAATCTCTTGTATCTGTTTGCTATAAGTCAAATAGATGGCGATACTGAACTCTGCTGATGTATCATGATTATGCGGAGGGTGAAAGATTGCTCAAATTTGCAGTACACTGTTATTGTTAAATGTTAAAAAAATCTCTCTGTTTGTTAATATCATAAATGAAATCTGGAAAATCATAGCAGCATTCAGTTTAAACTCTAAGAAACACAATGTGTAAGCTCTAATACTGTTGGGGGATTTTGCTGTTGTTGAACAGAGGAGTGAAACCTCCTGCTGAGCATCACTGAAGTTAATACTAGTAAAAAACATTAAACGTTTTCAGCTTCAAAAGGCAGACAGCAGTTACTACAGAAACAGGTTCAAAGCTCAAGGCTACTTACCACAGTGTGTACACATTATATAAGATGAAATATGTAATTGTCATGCCTTTTTATAAGCAACACTTGTAACATAACGCCAGATCCCTTGCTTTGGACAGTCCATAACAAATCTAATAATTAGATTCTACTTTGTTTAATAATCAATTATAAAGATGTTTTCAAATACAGGAAATATGAAAATTAGTATAAGCTAACGCTAGCTTTGACTGTATGCTCTCTAACCTAAACTTAACCAGAGTTTACATTGTAGTTATATGTTGGCTGTTGCTAATGTAAATATTGAGGTTTGTATCTTAACTGACACATTTATATTGTATAATATTCTTTATATGGTCAAATGGATGTAATACAGTCAGATTCTGATTTTAATCCAACTTTGACTAAATATTTAGTAAGTGATGTGTCTGTAGTGCACTCACCAGTGTTTGCAGAGTCCTGCTGTGTTGTTGAGAAAAAGCTGCTGGATTCAGTTGAGTGTTTCTTCAGAGAAACAGAGACTTGTCTCGGCTGCTGCTCTGCTGTCGCTCAGACAAACTTCAGCTTTGATTTCTGGGAAATTGAAACTCTTCTCTTACAGTGTGGTCCCACCTCTCAGTGGCAGTTTGCCAAGAGGAAGTGGAGGAAGAACTATTGAGGATTGTTATTTAACTTTGTGACGATGCATTTTACAGCTGATCCAAGAGGCTTTTCAAATAGTTTATTGAGCATAAGTAGGAATATGTTCTCAATACATAAAGGACATCTCTTTACACATCTGGAGATTTATAGCTATATTTCACAACGCTGTGTTATGGTCCCTGTTTAAGAGCAGCTGGTGAAACACTTCCTCCTCCCTGAACAGACTGTTTGAAAATGGGTCTGTACTTAAATGCCATTTTTTGCTACTTTGTACTTTTCCTCCACTACATGTATTTAATACCTTTAGTTACTTCACAGATCTGGATGAATGATGTGAAATATAATCAAGTCTTAAATCAGACTTTAGTTCCACCTGGAGTAAATTCACAAGCTACCCTGCAGTATACAAAGTCATTCAAACTAGCTGCACCTTTACCAGCTTTGAGAACACTTTAATGATCAATCATTATAAAACATATCATATATATTATTCTGAAATGAACCAATCTGCATAATGACTACTTTACTGTCGCTGCTTTAACTATATTTTGATGATAATACTTTTCTACTTTACTTGAGGAACATTTTGAATGCAGGACTTTTACTGTAACAGAGTATTCCTACACTCTGGTACTTCTACTTTTACTCAAGTACAAGATCTGAGTACTTCTACTTTTACTCAAGTACAAGATCTGAGTACTTCTACTTTTACTCAAGTACAAGATCTAAGTGCTTCTACTTTTACTCAACTAGAAGATCTTAGTATTTCTCCCACATCTGAGGAAAAGTCTAAGAACCTGAATGTGACCTTTGACCCCCTTTGACCTCATTTGACCTCCTTTGACCTCCTTTGACCTCCATTGAACCACAGCTGCTTTGTTTCTTTCTCCTCAGCTTCTCGTGAGCGCTCCATCATCGAGCGCGGCCTGACTTCCTTCCACGATGTTTCCTTCATTCGCTTCGTCAGACGCACGAGCCAGAGAGACTTCCTGAACATCCAGTCAGACGGCGGGTAAACCTCGTATTTGTAAACCTACTTTGCAAAAAACCAGATTATGTTTCTTAAAGGTCTCCTATTGTGCTATTTGAGGCATCCTTTTTTTAATTTCCTGCTTTTTTACACATTCTCTCTCCAGTACAGGTTAGCTCTGAGTGTTAGCGATGCTTGATAATCTAAACAAAGACCATATTACGTCCAAAACAGTCGGGCATTGTTTCTGATAGCAACGTTTCTGATAGGGCCGTGGGTGTAAAGCCCGCCCACATTTCCGATATTATGTCATATCGGACGCAAATCTGGATCAGCTCCGTTGTTCCCCTGTTTTTAGAGATTTGGGTACGGAGGAAAAGAGAGAGGGTTTTATTTTCTGACACTTTGTGAGTTCCCTGACACACCGGGGACACATATTTATGTACAAAGGGCATGAAAAAGTGCAATTTGCATGATAGGAGACCTGTAAATGTTGTGTCTGTTGTAGCTGCTACTCGTACGTGGGGCGTCGGGGCTACTCCCAGACGGTGTCTCTGGACCGGCAGGGCTGCCTGTATCACAGCACAGTTCAACACGAGCTGCTGCACGCGCTCGGGTTCAACCACGAGCAGTGCCGCTCCGACAGAGACCAGCACATCCGGATCCTGTGGGAGAACATCCAGTCCGGTCTGTAACCTCTAAACCGTTCTCATTACATCCATGCTCTAAACGTTCAGTAATAAGGGGGATAACGTGCAGCGAGGCGGTTATTATGGAAAAAACAACAACTCAGAAGCAGCTCATTAGACAGTCACATACTAAATAAACCAACGACTCACCTCACAATATTGATTTAAAACATATCTGTCTTCTTCTGGTGATTTCTCTGAGGTCCAACGCTCTGTCTTTTAGTCTATTTTCTTTTCCCCCTTGATCCTCCTTAGCAACAGTCATTGTTTTGCTGAGCAGTGGTCTGTTATTGAGTATTAACAACCTCTGGAATGTCCAAATTGACCAATCAGAATCGAGTATTCAACTAAACTGTGTAATAAGGGATAATGTGTTCATTATATCAGACCTTTACTCTAGTCCTGTACTACAATATAGAAATCTATAACCGTCCAAATCTTTATCTTAAAGAAACCCCAAATATAATCACACAATTAAACATATAATTTTTTGTGATTTTCCCATCATTTATGTCCCTGTCTTGGTTTAATTTGAACACTGATGAAAAGTAAATCATGCTAAAATTGACTACTGTCAGTTGCATTCATAATGGATGCAACTCCACGGGAATACATTGAAATCACAGCCAAATAATGTCACTTTAAATCCTGTATTGATCAACCCTTTCATGTTTTACACTCATCTAATACACAACTAACTTCACAATGATCTGAGGAATGGGGTGAAGTTCATTTTCTGTGTTTTCTGACCCTCGCTGTGATTCTCGTCCTCTCAGGTTGGGCGTACGCCTTCGACAAGATAAACACGCTGAACCTGAACACACCATACGACTACAACTCCATCATGCAGTACCACAGGTTACCAAGCATTCATCTTCATTTATATACGCAGATATTGGATATAAGTCAAAGGAACAGTTCACCCAAAACAATGAATTGTAGACAGAAGTGAGGCTCAAATTGCAGTAAGGAGAGCCCAAGAAATACAAGTGCAAAGGTATTTCTACGGACCCAAAAACCGCAAAATATGTTTCAAAAAGGTCCGTTTTTATTTAAAATAAAACCTTTGGACTACAGGTAGCCTGGACAGGTGAGTAACATTAAGAATTTATATATTTTCGAGTAAGTTCGAATTCTGAGAAAGAAAGAAAAATCTTAGAAAAATCAAATTATGAAAGAAAAATCTAATCCTGAAAAAAAGTGACATTTTGAGAAAAAAGTCAAAATCTGCAAAAAAGTTTGAATTCTGAGAAAAAAGTTAAAATATGAGAAAATAATCCAATTAGGAGGAAAAGTGAAAATTATGAAAAAAAGTCCAATTCTGTGACAAAGTTAGAATTCCAAGAACATTTTGAAATTGTTCTAATTCTGAGAAAAAAATATAATTCTGAAAAAAAAGCTGAAAACATTTTGAATAGTCCAACCCATCTCTTCTTTTATTTTGTTTTATTCAATTATTACAGCAACAGAATGAATAAACAATTGGCAAATAATAATGATAGATAATATTTAAATGCATAACGTTGATAAGAGTGAAACCAGGATTAGAATAGGTCCCAAGCTCTCAAAAGAAAATGCAAAATATACAATTTACCTGCACTGCCTTATGGGCCTTTTTCTCATTTACACAATGAGAATGTTGTGATAATATTGAGATAGATCAGATTTGTTTTGGTGACTCAACCGACTCGTTTAGGAGCATTTGAGTCTCAATGGTTTCTAAATGTTTAAATATATACAAGCTAATAATAATGAAGCCTCTGTGCTCTTAATGTTTCCAGGTATGCCTTCAGCGGGAACAATATGCCCACCATGGTGCCGATCCCCAACGCCAACGTAGAGTTCGGCACGGCCAATCAGATGAGCAGGAACGACATCAGCAGACTGAACACGCTGTACAAATGTTGAAAGGTAAGAAAGCACACGCTGGGTTCCCTTCATTCATCTGTTTTCAGGTCAAATGAAAGTGTGTTTGTCGCCTTTAACGTGTTTCTTCTGTTCCAACAGGTGGTGAAGAAACCCGGAGGACATGGGGCCATTTTAAACATCAAACCAGCTCTTTATAGCACAGTCTGAGAAAGTGTGTTGATAATAAATCTTCAAACATGTTCGATGAAGTGTAGTTTGTAGTTTGTGCACTTGGTAACACTTTTTTACTTTAGAAACTGTTCCTGAATTTAAAGTCTACTACTTAAGATTGAAGAAAGGTGTAAAGAAGAGGTGAAAGGGGATGTGTAAAAGCTGCAGAATCTCTTACGTATAAACTCAAACTCGTATTACTTGTATGTGTCTGTGTTTCAAATGTCAGCATCAAAACAAACGTAACTTACCAAAAGCACAAATTGGTGCGTAAAGGTATATATTATGTAATTGGAAAAGCATCATCAATAATTTGTTGATTTTGTATTAAAAGGTCCCCTATTATACTGTTTTTCATCAATATATTATAGGTCTCAGATATATACAGAACATGTCTCTGAAGTGTTTGGCTCCAAACACCAAACAGATCATTGCAGCATCCCATAATCCCCTCTGTTTCAGCCCTGTTTCCAAAGTGCTGATTCTCTGTCTGTTACTTTAGATGAAAATAAGGAGCCCCTCCCCCACGCCCTCTGAGAGATATTTGGTTACAAGAACACAATGGTGCTCTAGGAGGAGATTCAGGTGATAAGGTGGGGGGGGGGTTACCTTGGTTGGTGATTGGCTAATGGTTACACAAGCCAAAACATCGTTATGACATCATAAAGTGGCCAAAATCTGATCAGCTCATTTTCAGACAGGTTTTTATAGAAATGGATCAAGAGAAAAAGAGAGAGAATCTTTGTTCCTGAAACTTTCAGAATCTCTTTACACAGAGGGGACACATGTTGATGTAGAAGAGACATGAAGAAGAGGGGACACATGTTGATGTAGAAGAGACATGAAGAAGAGGGGACACATGTTGATGTAGAAGAGACATGAAGAAGAGGGGACACATGTTGATGTAGAAGAGACATGAAGAAGAGGGGACACATGTTGATGTAGAAGAGACATGAAGAAGAGGGGACACATGTTGATGTAGAAGAGACATGAAGAAGAGGGGACACATGTTGATGTAGAAGAGACATGAAGAAGAGGGGACACATGTTGATGTAGAAAAGACAGGAAGAAGAGGGGACACATGTTGATGTAGAAGAGACATGAAGAAGAGGGGACACATGTTGATGTAGAAGAGACATGAAGAAGAGGGGACACATGTTGATGTAGAAGAGACATGAAGAAGAGGGGACACATGTTGACATAGAAGAGACATGAAGAAGAGGGGACACATGTTGATGTAGAAGAGACATGAAGAAGAGGGGACACATGTTGATGTAGAAGAGACATGAAGAAGAGGATTTTGCATAATAGGTGACCTTTAAGTAATTGTTAAGAAACAAGCTGCCAAAATAATTGTGGTCGAGTCAAAGTATATATAATATTTGGAGTTGTACAGAAGATGATTAGTGCCTCTTCTGAAATATTTTGTTGAGATCTGACAAATTCTGACCTTTGTTGTTTAAAGAATTACACTTTTGGTCAGATTTCAATTTCCCCCAAATCAATTCAGACATAAACACCAGATCTCAACAAATATTTGATTTCACATGTGGCCCTGATCTTCCTCCGTGAAATAGAAGTATACATTTGCATCAAATGGAAATTCTCTAGTTATGTTTATTAACTCAGATTCTGCAACTATTGGACTTTTATAAACACGAACTCAATGAGATCAGATTGCTCTTTTTCCACTTAACAAAAAGTAAAAGTATCATGACTAAACTATAGAAACACTCAGTTTCAAGTTCACAGAAAAATATCACAGAACATCTGTATTGGAAAATATATCATCAATTATATTCCCATTTGCTAACAGTTCCTTTGGTAAGAAATAGTGTTTAATATAAAATCAATGACTTGAAAGAGATCTGAGTACTTCTACTTTTACTCAAGTACAAGATCTAAGTATTTTTGATGTAATATGTATTATTTTGCAGACCATTCACATGCACACAAACGTCCAGAACACACTACAGGAAAGGGGAAACCCCAAAAGCATAACAGTGCCTCTTTAATACTTCTTCCACTACTTGCACTCAGTCAGTCAGACAGTTCAATGTCAGTGAGTTGTTTTTGTGCTCTTGTTTCTTAAAGGTCAAAGTCAGTAAGGCATCTATCAACAGACTTTAAGATCCCTCACAAGTGCAAATACTCAGTTGTTAAGTCAATTAGTTTGTCATTCAGCACAGAAACAACCTGAAACACTACTTCCAGGATAATTCAATGAACACACATTGAAATATAACATGGCCTTTGACCTCATTCACACAGTACAACTGAAGTATTCATAGACAGATATCTGTGTGTTGGGACGTGCTATGAGATTGCACATTTGTTCACTGTCTCATAGCATATTTTAGTTTACTCAGTGCAGACAGGTTGTATTGAATCTTGCAGACACTGCCCTTATTTTAACCTCTTATTCCTTGAGCCAACTCCCTATTAGAGAACGTGCTATTCAAGCATTGTGTCGCTAACAGGTGAAGGTATGTCACCATTGGTTGAGTTTTGAAAGGCTGCAGCCATCAGACACTTAGATTAGCTTAGTTTAGCATATATGCTAGGAAAAGGGGGAAAATAGTGAGCCTGGCTGTTTCCAAAAAATGACAAAATACACATTTAAGTGTACTTAATATATCTCTGTACGAAGACTGAAATGTAAAAACAATTTGGCAACTTGTTTTGGTCCCAGCCAAGAAATAGCCCGACCCATAATCCCCTGTTAAACGTCTTATTGATGTTTTTACTCCTCTGATTTGGTATGGATTAAACAACTGGATTCAGAGCTGCTGATAGGTGGGTTTTGTTACCTTTGGACAGGCTGGCTTTGTCTTCCTCTGTTTCCAGCCTTTATGCTAAGCTAAGCTAACCAGTTGATGGCCTTATTTCTAACAAACATATACAGCAATCTTAATATCTATGATCTGCTGATCCAAGAGGGTTTTAAATAGTTTATAAAGCTTCAGAAGAACCAAATCTATCAGACAAATGTAGTTAAGTAGAAATGGAAATAGTCAAGTTTTTTTTAAGCTACTTTCCCTAAGTTGAGAACTAATGAAAACTGTACTTCAGTAAGTACATTAAAAAAAAAAAAATAAATAACATTCTTTGTTCCTTTTTTTTAATCCATTGAGGCTTTGTTCAAACTTTACAAGCAGTGTGCAGAGAGGTGGACGAAATACAATTAACATAACACAACAGCTGAGATGTAACATTTTAATTTCCCTCGTTTGTTAAACCACTGCAGCCTAATGTTTAATGATCAGATATTGTTGATTTGCAAAGTAACTGTCAATACATTTTGTACCAATATACTATAATTCAATAATCAACCCTGAACTTCCCCTTTAAAACACACCAGAGACCCATCATTTTCCCCTCAATTGAAAATTCTGAAAAGATATATGTATATCCAGTATTTTACTCATGAAAAAGGAGTGCATTACTTCCACTAGTAATGTGTGCAAATATGAAACACTTTTTGAACACACAATTCTGAGACAATAAATACTTTTCTTGTCCCCCTGACATATAAAGAAGTGGCAAAAGTTTATTTCTGAGTAAATAGTTTTCTGATCACTTCAAGTCATGACGGCAGGTAGTGCAATCCGTAGAATAAACTAGAATACATTAGAACATACTCATCAGTATTTTATGTGTTTTTATGCGTCTCATCAAGGTGAACCATATGTGATCAGATTCTGAAAGATTAACAATGTGTACAATGTACTTCCCCAGTTGAATACATTTATTACATTTAGTGAGAGTGAATCTTTCTGAAGAAAATCAAATGGTTGTTCTACTCAGTGTGATTGACAGGAGAGATGATCAGAGGGGCAGAGTTTTACCACCTTTATTAAGATAGGGACTAAAGTATGGGTAGAGTTTCTCTTGGAAGCAGCAGCCAGTGAAGGAGTAGATCAGAGCTGCAGCATCAACATCATAAAAGGAGACCAGACCCTCCTCATAATCCACAAACACCCCCACCTTCTCAGGCTGAGACTTCAGAGAGACACGGACTGGAGGATCAGCAATAGCTGTGTACTCATTTTCATTCCTCAACACTATCGTCCAGTAACCATTCTGAGGAGACAGTGTGATCTGTCCCTTCCTGTTGATCGACTCTCTGGCCACTCCTAAATCCCACTCAGTGTTTCCTTTAACCTGAACCTCATGATAAAATCTTCCTGAAGAGAAACTCTGCTTTGCTAAAACATTAGGACACGCGTCAAATCTCTTTGGATTGTTTGGGAGATTTTTCCTCACATCACCATGTGTAACTTGTTTTCCATCATCAGACAGGATGAGTTCGGGAGGTGCTGTATCAGGATCAAGAGTCACCTCCACCTCATACTGCTGGACCCTCTTCAGCTCCACCTCATACTGCTGGACCCTCTTCAGCTCCACCTCAGAGAGCAGCTTCTTCATCTGTTTACTGAGCGTCTCCTCCAGCTGAGTCACAGCTCTCACCACAGTCCCCTCATATGAAGGTGGACGGACCCTGACTTCTGTCCAGTTCTTGGTGGGTGGAGCAGCGTTCAGGGACGTGAAGCTTTGGAGGAGGTGGAGCTGGTCTTCAGAGCGTGAGAGCTGCTCCACCTCAGAGCTTCTCTTCTTCAGCTCAGAGATTTCCTGTTCCAGCTCTTTGATGAAGCCTTCAGCCTGTTCCTCTGTCTCTCTCTGCTTCTCTTTGATGGTGTCGATGAGCTCGGCCTGGCTTCTCTCAACAGACTCCTTCAGAGCGGTGAAGACCTGAACACCATCTGCTATCTCTCTGTCTGCTCCTTCCTTACTGAGCTCCACTGAGCGATTCATCTCCTGAATCTTCAGTCGTCTCTTCTGGATCATCTGCTGAATTTCACGTCTGTCTTCCCCAGCTCAGCCTTCTTTCCTTCATATCCTTCTTTCAGAGGAACAACATCATGTGTCTTGTGATCTGAATAGGTGCAGATCATGCAGACACACACCTGGTCGGTCTTACAGAACAGCTCCAGCAGTTTATCGTGCTTCACACACATCCTGCTTTCCAGGTTCTCCTCAGGGTCGATCAGCTGATGTCTTTGCAGACGTGAAGCTGTCAGGTGAGGCTCCAGGTGAGTCTCACAGTAGGAGGCCAGACACACCAGGCAGGACTTCAGGGCCTTCAGTCTGGTTCCAGTGCAGGCGTCACAGGGAACTTCTCCTGGTTTGACAACTTGTTGCTCTGAGCTGCTGCTGCTGGCTTTCTGTTGAGCTGACTGTCTGAACTGAGCAGCCATCTCAGAGATGAAAGTGTTGACCTGCAGCTCAGGCTTTATGTTAAAAACTTCTTCACAGTATGGACACTGACTCTGGACATTTCTATCCCAGTGTTCAGAGATGCAGGCTTTACAGAAGTTGTGTCCACATGGTGTGCTGACTGGATCAGTGAACACATCCAGACAGATGGAGCACAGAAACTGATCTTCAGTCAGCAGACAGCTGGCAGCAGACATGTCTCTCTGAGGTCAAAACGTGTGAAAAAAACAAAAACTGTAATGTATATATGATTTAATCTCTTGTATCTGTTTGCTATAAGTCAAATAGACAACCCGGTATCACGGCAAGACGTGAACATGTGACGATTTACCATGCTGGGAGACGTGAAGATGTCACGATTTCTTCCATTCAAATGTGACAGTTACACGGTATTGTTAACATGGCCCAACCAGTGGAGAAATACCCGGAAATGCCAAGCAAATGCTCTACCACGACGGTCGGTTGTTATTGTCAATATTAATATAATAATGATTTATTTTGTAATAGTCACACTCGATTTCGCCGATTTTCTTGTTGCCCCAGCTGGTCGACACCTCTTTTAGCAGAAACAAAGGCTACATTAATGTATTAAATCAATGTTAATCCATGTGTGTGGATGTGGAATTAACGGACGTGACATTGTGCGATTGCGTTGCCAGGCAACAGCTTCGGTTCATGTTAATTTACAAACTCTTCAACTAGAACCCTAGTTATATTTAAAAACATTTTAGAAGGCCTCACGAAATACTTTAATGTAACAAAATACATCCGTCATAAACATAACCCTTGAACCTTGAACAATACCGGAAACAGACGTAGGCAAGATCCTCAGCTCGATGATTGGATGGTTTAGCCGCAATGCACGTTGGGATATGGTGTTTATGTGATGTGAAATCCGAAAACATTTTTAAAAATAAAATAATACTTTATTCCGAGTGTGCTTGCTTTTCTCTTTGAAAGTCATCACATAACGGCATTGTAATACACGGTTCGGCTGCATTAAATATTACACATCTGCCGTAGTTCTCTATTTATAGAGCCCTGATGAGAAACATCAGGGCTTTGTTCTAGACAAACAGGAAGAACTGCCGCCAAAACTGAAAACGTGACGTGGATCATAAATATATCAGCAATTAAACAACATCTTACATTTCTTTTCACACAATACGTCTCCTTGCAGTATCAACACTAATTCGGCTGACTTTTATATTTGATCCAATTGGTAGATGGCTGTATTTACGCCATAACGGTGCACAGCTGATAGAAAGGGACACCTAGTGGTTAAAGCACGTTATTGCATTTTATAATTTTTATTATTAGATATTATTAGGAGGACGTGCAAAACAGACAAACTAATAAGGATTTATTTAAACATTAAAGAATACTTTAGGTTAAGGTCTTCTTTTGAATAAGAAAAAAGCTTTGGGGGTATAGAAGAAGAATATGGAGGGATAAAACCCTCTTTAATGGTCACACATGCAGAGCACACAGCACACACAGTGAAATTTGTATCTACAGATAAATATTAAGCCTGACAAATTACTTAACGTCTAATATATTGCTTTCCTGCAATGTTAACTATGTTTAAGCACTTATTTTAACTGATATTATACATAATGAATTATACTCTTATAAGATGTATGTAGATAGTATAAGAAATGTGCAGAATATGACAGTTTAATGGTGGAGGTATACACACATATTGATAGATGTCTTGTAATGCACTGTTGAGGAACCTGCGACCCAAGTTTTTCATTCATTGCATAACTACACCGTAGTTGTGTATAATATGATATCAATAAACCCTTTGAAAATCTTGAAATGGATGTGCAAAATAGTCATTATATACAGTCTTTAATTAACTGTTAGTAGAGAATAACGAGTAAAAAATATACTTTATAGGGATCCATCCATCCATCCATCCATCCATCCATCCATCTTCTCCCGCTTATCCGTGGTCGGGTCGCGGGGGTAGCAGTTCCAGCAGAGAGCCCCAAACTTTCTTTTCCCTGGCCACATCGACCAGCTCTGACTGGGGGATCCCAAGGCGCTCCCAGGCCAGCGAAGAGATATAATCCCTCCACCTTGTCCTAGGTCTACCCCTTGGTCTCTTCCCAGCTGGACGTGCCTGGAACACCTCCCTAGGGAGGCGCCCAGGTGGCATCCTTACTAGGTGCCTGAACCACCTCAACTGGCTCCTTTCGACGCGAAGGAGGAGCGGTTCAACTCCGAGTCCCTCCCGGATGACTGAACTTCTCACCTTATCCCTAAGGGAGACGCCAGCCACCCTGCGGAGAAAACCCATCTCGGCCGCTTGTATCCGCGATCTCGTTCTTTCGGTCATGACCCATCCTTCATGACCATAGGTGAGGGTAGGAACGAAAATGGCCCGGTAGACAGAGAGCTTTGCCTTCTGGCTCAGCTCTCTTTTCGTCACAACGGTGCGGTAAAGCGACTGCAGTACCGCTCCCGCTGCTCCGATTCTCCGGCCCATCTCACGCTCCATTGTTCCCTCACTCGAGAACAAGACCCCGAGATACTTGAACTCCTTCA
Organism: Dissostichus eleginoides; assembly: GCA_031216635.1. Classification (NCBI taxonomy): domain Eukaryota; kingdom Metazoa; phylum Chordata; class Actinopteri; order Perciformes; family Nototheniidae; genus Dissostichus; species Dissostichus eleginoides. The sequence goes on from CM062273.1 coordinate 6,768,102, forward strand.
CTTGGGGTAAGGACTCATTCCCTACTTGGAGTGGACAGTCCATCGGTTTCCTGCTGAGAACCATGGCCTCAGATTTGGAGGTGCTGATCCTCATCCCAGCCGCTTCACACTCGGTTGCGAACCGATCCAGTGAGTGCTGAAGGTCGCAGACCGATGAAGCCATTAGAACCACATCATCTGCAAAAAGCAGTGGTGCAATCCTTAGTCCACCGAACTGCAGACCCCCCCCCCCACGACTACGCCTCGAAATCCTATCCATGTATATTACAAACAGGATCGGTGACAAAGCGCAGCCCTGGCGGAGGCCAACCCTCACCGGAAATGGGTCCGACTTACTGCCGAGGACCCGGACACAGCTCTCGCTTTGGGAGTACAGAGATTGGATGGCCCTGAGTAGAGACCCCCTCACCCCATACTCCTGCAGCACCTCCCACAGTAACTCCCTGGGAACTCGGTCATACGCCTTCTCCAAGTCTACAAAACACATGTAGACCGGATAAGCATACCCAGGCCCCCTCCAGGATCCTTGCGAGAGTAAAAAGCTGATCCGTCGTTCCACGACCAGGACGGAATCCGCATTGTTCCTCCTCAATCTGAGGTTCGACAATCGGCCTGACCCTCCTTTCAAGTACCTTAGAGTAAACTTTCCCGGGGAGGCTGAGTAGTGTGATGCCTCTGTAATTGGCACACACCCTCTGATCCCCCTTTTTGAAAAGGGGAACCACCACCCCGGTCTGCCACTCCTTCGGTACTGTTTCCGACTTCCACGCAACGTTGATGAGACGTGTCAACCATGACAGTCCCTCAACACCCAGAGCCTTCAGCATTTCTGGGCGGATCTCATCCACCCCCGGGGCTTTGCCACTGTGGAGTCGTTTGACGACCTCAGTGACCTCCCCCCGGGAGATTGGTGTTGATCCCCCGTCATACTCCAGCTCTGCCTCTAACATAGAGGGCGGAGTTGTCGGGTTCAGGAGTTCCTCAAAGTGTTCCTTCCAACGCCCTAACACTCCATCAGTTGAGGTCAACAACGTCCCATCCTTACTGTACACAGCTTGGATGGTTCCCTGCTTCCCCCTCCTGAGGTGTCGGACAGTTTTCCAGAACAACTTTGGTGCCGCCCGAAAGTCCTTTTCCATGGCTTCTCCGAACTTCTCCCACACCGCTGCTTTGCCTCGGCCACGGCTGAGGCTGCTGCCTTTCGGGCCTGTCGGTACCTTGCAACTGCCTCGGGAGTCCCCCGGGATAACAAATCCCTGAAGGCCTCCTTCTTCAGTCGGACGGCTTCCCTGACCACCGGTGTCCACCAGGAGGTTCGAGGGTTACCGCCCCTTGAGGCACCTAAGACCTTAAGACCACAGCTCCCCGCCGCGGCTTCGGCAATAGAGGCTTTGAACACCGCCCACTCTGGTTCAATGTCCCCAACCTCCACAGGAATGCCCGAAAAGCTCCGCCGGAGGTGTGAGTTGAAGGCCTCCTGAACTTTGGCCTCCTCCAGACGTTCCCAGTTCACCCGAACTACACGTTTGGGCTTACCAGGTCTGTCCAGAGGCTTCCCCCGCCACTCGACCCAACTCACCACCAGATGGTGATCAGTTGACAACTCCGCCCTCTCTTTACCCGAGTGTCCAAAACATACGGCCTCAGGTCCGATGATACGATAACGAAATCGATCATGGACCTTCTGCCTAGGGTGCTCTGGTACCACGTACACTTATGAGCATCCTTATGTTTGAACATGGTGTTTGTTATGGCCAATCCATGACTAGCACAGAAGTCCAGTAACAAACCACCACTCCGGTTCAGATCAGGGGGGCCGTTCCTCCCAATCACGCCCCTCCAAGTGTCTCCATCATTGCCCACATGTGCGTTGAAGTCTCCCAGCAAGATTAAAGAGTCCCCTTCAGGAGCCCCATACAGGACTCTTTCCAGGGTCTCCAAGAAGGCCGTATACTCTGAACTGCTGTTTGGTGCATAAGCACACACAACAGTCAGAGTTTTCCCCCCCATAACCCGCAGGCGTAGGGAGGCGACCCTCTCGTCCACTGGGGTAAACTCCAACAACGAAGCACCCAACCGGGTGCTTGTGAGTATCCCCACACCCGCCCGGCGCCTCACACCTTGAGCAACTCCAGAGAAGAATAGAGTCCAACCCCTATCCAGAAGTAAGGTTCCAGAGCCGACGCTGTGCGTAGAGGTGAGCCCAACCAGATCCAACTGGTAACGCTCCACCTCCCGCACAAGCTCCAGCTCCTTCCCCCCCAGAGAGGTGACGTTCCACGTCCCCAAAGCCAGCTTCTGTCGCCCGGGTCTGGTCTGTCGAGACCCTCTGCTTTCACTGCCACCCTTCTGGCAGTGCACCCGACCCCATCGCTGTTTCCTGTAGGTGGTGGGCCCGCGGGACGGAGAAGCGGAGGTGCTGCCCATGTTGCCTTTTCGGGCTGTGCCCGGCCGGGCTCCATGGCAAGCCCGGCCACCAGACGCTCGCCGATGAGTCCTCCTTCTGGGCCTGGCTCCAGAAGGGGACCCCGGGCTTCCTCCGGGCCGGGTATCCTCACTTCCTGTGTCGTCTTTCATGAGGTCTTTTTGAACCAATCTTAGTCTGGCCCCTTGCCTGAGACCAATTTGCCATGGGAGACCCTACCAGGAACACAAGGTTCCAGACAACACAGCCCCCAGGTTCATCAGGGCACACAAACCTCTCTACCACTGTAAGGTGCTGGTTCTCCCTACTTTATAGGGATCCTATTACTATCTAATAATAAAAACTATAAAATGCAATAACGTGCTTTAACCACTAGGTGTCACTTTCTATCAGCTGTGCACCGTTATGGTGTAAATACAGCCCATCTACCAATTGGATAAAATATAAAAGTCAGCCGAATTAGTGTTGATACTGCAAGGAGACGTATTGTGTGAAAAGAAATGTAAGATGTTGTTTAATTGCTGATATATTTATGATCCACGTCACGTTTTCAGTTTTGGCGGCAGTTCTTCCTGTTTGTCTAGAACAAAGCCCTGATGTTTCTCATCAGGGCTCTATAAATAGAGAACTACGGCAGATATGTAATATTTAATGCAGCCGAACCGTGTATTACAATGCCGTTATGTGATGACTTTCAAAGAGAAAAGCAAGCACACTCGGAATAAAGTATTATTTTATTTTTAAAAAATGTTTTCGGATTTCACATCACATAAACACCATATCCCAACGTGCATTGCGGCTAAACCATCCAATCATCGAGCTGAGGATCTTGCCTACGTCTGTTTCCTGTATTGTTCAAGGTTCAAGGGTTATGTTTATGACGGATGTATTTTGTTACATTAAAGTATTTCGTGAGGCCTTCTAAAATGTTTTTAAATATAACTAGGGTTCTAGTTGAAGAATTTGTAAAATTAACATGAACCGAAGCTGTTGCCTGGCAACGCAATCGCACAACGTCACGTCCGTTAATTGCACATCCACACACATGGATTAACATCGATTTAATACATTAATGTAGCCTTTGTTTCTGCTAAAAGAGGTGTCGACCAGCTGGGGCAACAAGAAAATCGGCGAAATCGAGTGTGACTATTAAAAAATATAAAAAAATTTACAATAACAACCGACCGTCGTGGCAGAGCATTTGCTTGGCATTTCCGGGTATTTCTCCATGTTAACAATACCGTGTAACTGTCACGTTTGAAGGGACAAAATCATGACATCTTCACGTCTCCCAGCATGGTAAATCGTCACATGTTCACGTCTGGCCGTGATACCGGGTTGCAAATAGATGGTGATACTGAACTCTGCTGATGTATCATGATTATGCGGAGAGTGAAAGAATGCTCAAATTTGCAGTTCACTGTTATTGTTAAATGTTGAAAAAATCTCTCTGTTTGTTAATATTATAAATACATCTGGAAAATCATAGCAGCATTCGGTTTAAACTCTAAGAAACACAATGTGTAAGCTTTAATACTGTTGAACAGAGGAGTGAAACCTCCTGCTGAGCATCACTGAAGTTAATGCTAGTAAAATCAGCTTCAAAAGGCACACAGCAGTTACTACAGAAACAGGTTCAAAGCTCAAGGCTACTTACCACAGTGTGTACAAATGATATAAGATGAAATATGTAATTTTCATGCTTTTTATAATCAAAACGTGTAACATAACACCAGATCCCTTGCTTTGGACAGTCCATAACAAATCCAATATTTAGATTCTACTTTGTTTAATAGAGTCAATTATAAAGATGTTTTCAAATACAGGAAATGTGAAAATTAGCATAAGCTAATGCTAGCTTTGACTGTATGCTCTCTAACCTAACTTAACCAGAGTTTAGATTGTAGTTCAATTTTTGGTTGTTGCTAATGTAAAAGTTGAGGTTTTTATTTTAACTGACACATTTATATTGTGTAATATTCTTTATATGGTAAAATGGATGTAATACAGTCAGATTCAGATTTTAATCCAACTTTGACTAAATATTTAGTAAGTGATGTGTCTGTAGTGCACTCACCAGTGTTTGCAGGGTCCTGCTGTGTTGTTGAGAAAAAGCTGCTGGATTCAGTTGAGTGTTTCTTCAGAGAAACAGAGACTTGTCTCGGCTGCTGCTCTGCTGTCGCTCAGACAAACTTCAGCTTTCATTTCCGGGAAATGTAAACTCTTCTCTTACAGTGTGGTCCCACCTCTCAGTGGCTATTCGCCAAGAGGGAGTGGAGGAAGAACTAGTTAGGCTTGTTATTAAACTTTGTGACGATACATTTTACAGCTGATCCAAGAGGCTTTTCAAATAGTGTATTGAGCATAAGTAGGAATATTTTCTCAATACATAAAGGACATCTCTTTACACATCTGGAGATGTATAGCTATATTTCACAACGCTGTGTTATGGTCCCTGTTTAAGAGCAGCTGGTGAAACATTTCCTCCTCCCTGAACAAACTCTTTGAAAATGGGTCTTGTAAGAAATATGAGGAGTAAAGTCTTGTGGAGTTATACAAAAAAACACACAACGTCTAAATCCTCTTATTAGATGCGATATTAATCACAGAGGAACGAACCCGGGAAGAAGACCCGCCCCCCGTCGAGGCCGGCCAATAAGAGAGGACTATAGACTATAACATATGATGGACAGGAAAAAAACCCCTCTCTACCCCGGCCACGCGATAAACAACAGCTGGGAGAGGCAGCGGCACCCCACGCGAACGGGTGAGCCGATCGGGAGAGCTGCACCACTCTTGCACATTCCATTTGTATCACCGTATCATTTGTTTAATGAAACGCTGTTAACTTTTAAATAAGCTTCCTTGGACTCTTTTCAGCTAATCCTGCTCTCAGGTTGAAATCACCTTTAACAGTCTGTACTTAAAGGGAGGCAATGCTCATGACACGCATTTTTAAATAATTATCATACGATAAAACAGACCAGTCTCTGCCAGACTTTATTTTTTTTTTTAATCTGATGACGTTATCAGTGATTTTAAGCTGATTAATTACCGAAATAACATCAACCCTGTGGGCGGCGCCATTTTGACGAGTCACATGACTTATTTTACCGGACGTGACGTGAACTATGCGTTTGGACAAAATGACTCTAGTTACTCTCCATTGTTCTCACAATTCCATTGAAATATGCCTCATTGTATTTTGTTGCAAATAGGATATATTTTTTATCATAATGAACAGGTGTTCCTATCACAAATTATATTTCAAGATAAGCTAAGTTTCATTTTGACTTTTTAACAGCCAGTCTCAGTTCTGTCAAAATACTCACAGCTAGCTGAGTGCTTCTAGGGCATTTTGATTGTTTTCACCTGTTCATTGAGAAAAATGTCCACTTCATGTATATATTTATTCAGATTTTTTTGGCTGTATATATCTCTTTAGTGATTTATGTTGCCTGATACACGTCCTCGTGTTTTGGTTAATACATTTAATTTCATAGTCAATGTCAACATCATGCCACCATAATAATTAATCTGTGGTAGCAATATATGTATATTATTTACACTGTGAAATATCGGTATATCTAAGGAAATATGTATGAAATTATTACTTTTTAATGATGAATTAAACAAATAAGATGTTTGGCCTGAAATGAACGCTTTTCTTATTTAATATTCACGATTGATTTATCATCATCATCATCATCATCAGGCCTTTTCTTTTGGCATTGTATTTTTGACATGCTTGACAATCGGCACTACAATTTAAAAATATTGTGCATATGTTACTTTTAATTGTAAAGTATATAATGCTAAGAGAAGGGCTGTACCCGTCAAATTTACCCACCTTTCATTTATTGGTTCAACCAAAGAGGTGCGTTTCACATCCTTCATGGCAACCAGTGCTGTTCTCAATACAGCTTCTTCTAACACCACAGTGCCGAATTCCCTGTGTAAACATATGCAATCCAAGTCGTCGGTGACCAGTTTATCTTCAAGCTCTTCAAGCTCATGACAACATATGTTCATCAGAGGATTGTCCATGGCTACACACCGACTGCAAGTACACCATTCATGTACAGGTCTCCCTACTCGCCCCCCGAAATCAATTGCACGAGTAAAGGGATCGTCTCCAGCAAGATCACCGCGCTGTTCATCCTCATCGTCACTGGATTCCTGACGGTTCTGGCCACTTGGCCCGAACCTATATGGCTGAATTCCCCCATCCAATCTCTCCACATTGCTCAAAACTTCTTCCTCGGCTGACGAGTCCGAACTCAAATACTCCGCCATGTTTTCGTCGAATAAGCTGTTTGTGTGTTTACAAAGTGAACGCATAGATGACGTCACGACCTAGTTTTTTGGATCATGTGACTACTGAAAATGGCCAAAATGGCAGCTGCCTGACGGAATATACAGGTTTTGATAAAAAAGAGCTATAAAATCATTATTTACCGGGGAATATCGCTGATTTCTTCAGGGTATGGTTTAAACATAATGTTTCACTAAATACTGAAGTTTTTATTAATTATCTAATGAGTGGACCCTTCCTTTAAGTGCCATTTTTTTATACTTCGTACTTTTACTCCACTACATGTATTTAATACCTTTAGTTCCTTTACAGATCTGGATGAATGATGTGAAATATTATCAAGTCTTAAATCAGAAATTTAGTTCCACCTGGAGTAAATTCACAAGCTACCCTGCAGTATACAAAGTCATTCAAACTAGCTGCACCTTTACCAGCTTTGAGAACACTTTAATGATCAATCATTATAAAACATATATATATATATATTATTCTGAAATGGACCAATCTGCACAATGACTACTTTTACCTTTGCTACTTTAACTATATTTTGATGCTAATGCTTTTCTACTTTTCCTTGAGTCACATTTTGAATGCAGGACTTTTATTGAGTATTCCTACACTCTGGTACTTCTACTTTTACTCAAGTACAGATCTGAGTACTTCTCCCACCTCTGAGGAAAAGTCTAAGAACCTGAATGTGACCCTTGATCTCCATTGAACCACAGCTGCTTTGTTTCTTTCTCCTCAGCTTCTCGTGAGCGCTCCATCATCGAGCGCGGCCTGACTCCCTTCCACGATGTTTCCTGCATTCGCTTCGTCAGACGCACGAGCCAGAGAGACTTCCTGAACATCCAGTCAGACGGCGGGTAAACCTCGTATTTGTAAACCTTTGCAAAAAAACTGATTGTGATTCTTAAAGGTCTCTTATTGTGCTATTTTGAGTTATCCTTTTTTTTGTATTTCCTGCTTTTTTACACATTCTCTCTCCAGTACAGGTTAGCTCTGAGTGTTAGCGATGCTTGATAATCTAAACAAAGACCATATTACGTCCAAAACTGTCATGCATTGTTTCTGATAGCAATGTTTCTGATAGGGCCGTGGGTGTAAAGCCCGCCCACATTTCAGATATTACGTCATATCGGACGCAAATCTGGATCAGCTCCGTTGTAGCCCCGTTTTTAGAGATTTTGGTACGGAGGAAAAGAGAGAGGGTTTTATTTTCTGACACTTTGTGAGTTCCCTGACACACCGGGGACACATCTTTATGTACAAAGGGCATGAAAAAGTGCAATTTGCATGATAGGAGACCTGTAAATGTTGTGTCTGTTGCAGCTGCTACTCGTACGTGGGGCGTCGGGGCTACTCCCAGACGGTGTCTCTGGACCGGCAGGGCTGCCTGTATCACAGCACGGTTCAACACGAGCTGCTGCACGCGCTCGGGTTCAACCACGAGCAGTGCCGCTCCGACAGAGACCAGCACATCCGGATCCTGTGGGAGAACATCCAGTCCGGTCTGTATCCTAAACTGTTCTTATTATACATCCATGCTCTAAAACACCCTCAAATAAGCCCTTAATAAAGTATTTTTGAAAACATCATCCGAGGCGTTTCCCATGTCTCACCTGCACCACCTCTCTAGACCTCGGCCTGGGTTTTAAACACTTTTAGGGACACTTGGTTGACTTTATTTTAAGATATTTTCCCTCCCCGTGTGCCTACTAACCCGTGTGTATTTTATATTTTATATTTTACATATTTGTTTTATATTTTACATATTTTAACATTTGGGTTGATGTGATTTTCATTGCCAGCACTTATTTTTAAAAGCACTTATTAAAAAAAAGCACTTTTATGTATTTATTTATCATTTTTTAACACTAATTTTACCTGCATGCCGATTTTAAACAAAGTCAACCTCGTGTTCTTTTAGCCAGATGTTTTTAACCCACTTACCAGGTCTTTTACCAGATGTTGTGGTACGCAGCCTCGGACACCCAACCGGGGGAGACCCCCTCGGGGGGGCAGGATTACAAGTTCTAACCCCGCTGCATACGCTCTGTGCTTCAGCCGCTGCTCTCTTTTATCCATTTTATTGCATTTTCTTAAACATTTTTTAACACGGACCAAACAGGGCTTTTATAAACTTTTATTGGTTTTACTACAGGAGTTTTTAAACAGGTTTTTAAACAAAAAATATTGACCCGAGAGCCCGTGCTCCACGCTGCGCTCCTATGAGCGCCGTGCGTTCCCCAAAACCCTAACCAAGTCTTCACCCTAAAATGAATGATTCCCCTCATGGGGACCTCCCTTATGTCCCCATAAGGGAGGCGAGTCCCCACACGTGATTTTGTAAACAACTTTTGGTCCCCACAAGGATAGTGATGCTAGGTCACACACACACACATACACACACACACACACACACACACACACACACACACACACACACACACACACACACCCTGTCTGACTTCATATTGAGTGTTTGTGGTGTTAGCATCATTTCATTTATCTCTTAGTCTTGTTGACTAGAACTCAAGGAGGACATTTCCGCTCTAATCGAGGAAATAAAAGGTATTTTCTTTATTAAAACCTCAATAATGTGAAGATGATTCACCACATCTTTCTTCCGATACTCCAAAAAAAGAAGAAGGTGTTTGAACGTTTAATGTTGATATTGATTAACAGCTTCATTCTGCAGATCGTTGCTCGGCTTTTAATGAATGAACAACGATGGCTTTGTACAGAAAGGACTCTGATAGAATGAATGACAGGCGTAATAACACAGTATACTTTATTTGAATGACAAATTAATACATAAAAACATATTCAAGATCAAAATAAAGTACCTCAGAATGTAACTACAGTAAAAATCTTGACTGCATGTAAGTGTAGATGTTTGTCCACTAGGGGGCGACACATCCTCACAGTTCACATGGAGAGACCTGCTAAAACACCTTTAAGGCCCTGACACACCAACCCGATTTTGGGAGTCAGAGGCCGTCGGGCATTCGCGGCGCCCTACTCAGGTTAGTGTGTCCCGCACCGCCGTCTCTTTACGGCAAATGTTCACACCTCCCGCGGCCGATTCAACTTGTTGAATCGGTAGACAGTTGGCCAAAGAAAGTCGGCCAAAGAAATCACTCTGATTGGCTGTTCAGCTTAGCGAATCAGTGCATGAGAAGCGAAGCGGAAGTGAGGGACCAAAACAAACGATTAAGAAGGCACACACAGACAGACAGAGTTACTGTCTACCACTGTTCATTGTTCATTTACCTATTGTGAGCATCACATGGAAATGTACATTTTGCAAGAAGTGGCCATTATTCAGATGGGTGTTTCTGTCTGCCCCTCTATTCTTTCTCCCATTATCCTCCACAATCTGCCTAGAAGTATTTTAACGTTGTAGCTGTTCAAGATGGTCATTTTAAAATGTGTTAAAAATATACTGTTAGTAGTTAAACCAATAATAATGTACGGCTGCAACTGACAGTTATGCACATTTTTTATTTTTTAATAACGCTGTGTGATTAAAAGAATAAACACAAATAGCAGGATAGGCAATACAAAACTTTATTTCGTACCTTGATACTACAGCCATTGATAACACAGCATTAGACATATTTGGCAAACTCTTTTTTTTATTGTATTACACACTATTTTTATCGTATTGTATTTTTGTCGATTGTTTACATTGTACAGTTCTTTAGACATATTTGCTATATCTTATCCCACTGAAAAGGCACAGCACCGACACCGTTAAAACATTGGCATAGTTCATCCCTGTGCTGCTTGGCTCGAGCTGGAATATTGGTGCCGTGTGGCAGGGTGGCCTGCCGTAGTTCAGGGTCTTGTCTCCATCTTCCTGGGACAGCTCTCGACACAGGTTCGGGAAAGCCCCCTGAGCTTCTCGCTGTAGTACCCATGTTTTTACCCATTTAGTGCGGTTTCTCCTGATTTTTCGCTTCTTAATCTCTGCAGCCGCAAGCAACACTCCAATTGCTGATAACGCCAGTACCGTACGATACATGTTTTCGATCGACGAGAGAGAGTGAAAATGGAACCCAGACGCTATAGGGATGTAAACAGACTATTCAGAAAACTCAATACCAGCAAAGCGGCTGGCCCTGACAATGTCTCCCCGTCAACCCTGAAGCTCTGTGCTGACCAGCTGTCTCCTGTGTTAACTGACATCTTTAACACCTCACTGGAGACATGCCACGTCCCAGCATGCTTCAAAACATCCACAATCATCCCGGTTCCCAAGAAAACAAGGATCACAGGACTAAATGACTACAGACCCGTCGCCCTGACCTCTGTGGTTGTGAAGTCCTTTGAGCGCCTTGTCCTGTCCCACCTGAAATCCATCACAGACCCACTCCTCGGACCCCCTGCAGTTCGCCTACAGAGCCAACAGGTCTGTGGACGATGCTGTTAACATGGCCCTTCACTTCCTCCTCCAGCACCTGGACACAGCAGGAACCTTCGCCAGGATCCTGTTTGTGGACTTCAGCTCCGCCTTCAACACCATCATCCCGGCTCTGCTGCAGGACAAGCTCTCCCAGCTGCACGTGCCCGACTCCACCTGCAGGTGGATCACAGACTTCCTGTCTGACAGGAAGCAGCACGTGAGGCTGGGGAAACACGTCTCTGACCCCCGGACCATCAGCACCGGTTCCCCTCAAGGCTGCGTTCTTTCACCTCTGCTCTTCTCCCTGTATACCAACAGCTGCACCTCCAGTCACCAGTCTGTCAAGCTCCTGAAGTTCGCAGACGACACCACCCTCATCGGACTCATCTCTGGTGGGGACGAGTCTGCCTACAGGTGGGAGATGGACCATCTGGTGACCTGGTGTGGGGAAAACCACCTGGAGCTCAACGCCCTAAAAACAGTGGAGATGGTCGTGGACTTCAGGAAGAACGCAGCCCCACCCACCCCCATCACTCTGTGTGACTCCCCAGTAACTGCTGTGGAGTCTTTCCGCTTCCTGGGCACCATCATCGCCCAGGACCTCAAATGGGAGCAGAACATCTGCTCCCTCATCAAAAAAGCACAGCAGAGGATGTTCTTCCTGAGGCAGCTGAAGAAATTCAACCTGCCAAAGACGATGATGGTGAACTTCTACACCTCCATTATGGAGTCCATCCTCACCTCCTCCATCACCATCTGGTACGCCGCAGCCACAGCCAAGGATAAGGGCAGGCTGCAGCGTGTCATCCGCTCTGCAGAGAAGGTGATCGGCTGCCATCTGCCATCCCTCCACGACCTGCATGCCTCCAGGACCCTGAGGCGGGCAGGGAAGATAGTGGCCCCCCTCCCACCCTGGACACAAACTGTTCACCCCCCTCCCCTCTGGCAGGAGGCTGCGCTCCATCAGACCAAAACCTCTCGCCACCTGAACAGTTTCTTCCCCTCCGCTACCGGCCTCTTAAACAAGGCCCGGCCCCCCCGCTGACACTTTACCTCTGCCACATCATAGACTATATGCATTACATTAATGCACACAATGTTCATACTCCTTTCTGCACATATTCTTATTTCACATTTCATAGTTTATATTCTAAAATTCATTCATAGCATTCTATTTCCATGTAAATTACTGCTTTATTGAATTTGTATTGCTATTTAACTGTATTTTATTACGGTGTAAAAGATTTTTTGTTTTATATTAGATTTTGTGGTGACACCTAGTGGAACATAATTCACCTGTGGGATAGTGTTGCTACACGGACCCTTTAGTGGGAACATATTGGTCAGGTTTTGGTCATTCCTGCTAGCTCGTCATTCTAAGCAGATATGTACTTACCCTCTTGTGTTTAATGAATAAAGAGTGGAACTCCATGCTAAATACACCGCCTCCGACTCCCTTTCATCGGCACTACACTGGTGACCCTGACGTTTTCGTGAAAGTTTCCGAGGACTCATTGAACATGGCTGATAGCAATGTTTTCGTTAAGTTGCCGGAGTTTTGGGAGCACGCCGCGGCAGCATGGTTCGCCCACGTGGAAGCGCATTTCGCCTGCAGACAAGTCCGTGATGGGGACTTGAAGTACTACCATGTAGTGGCAGCGCTGGGAAGCTCCACTTCATCCAGGTTGGTGGGATTTATCGCTGCACCCCCGCACCATGGCAAATATGAGGCGATTAAGGCTCTCCTCCTTAAGACATTTAGCTTATCTGCTAAGGAGAGAGCCCGCCAGATTCTAGACATTCAAGGCCTGGGGGACAGCAGACCGTCTCATCTCATGGAGAAAATGCTAAATCTGCTAGGGGGGGAAGATCCCCAGATTTTGTTCATGGAGATTTTCCTACGCCACTTGCCTTCCCGGGTCCAGACGGCGCTGGCCAACACACCCGTCACGGAGCCCCGTGCCTTGGCTGAGGAAGCGGACCGTTTTTTCCTGGCTACACAACAGCCCGGTGCAGAGGCGTTAGCTGTGACGCTCAGCGGCCCATCTACGGTCAAGACAGCATGGCGGAGGCCGGACGCGGCAATGTCGCCGGCGTGGAGACACCGGAGAGTGCTTTTACCAAGCACGTTTCGGGACAATGGCGAAGAAGTGCGTCGCTCCATGCAGCTACAAACCTCCGGGAAACGGAGGTGCCGGCGCTCGGTAGTGGCCCTGAGCGTCGGCGGCACGTGCAGGCTTCTCTTTGTCAGCGACAGCGTTTCGGGGAGCCTGTTTCTGTGTGACACGGGCGCTCAACGGAGTGTGGTTCCCGCGTCGAGGGAAGACGTCGCTCGGGGAGGGCACGGACCGCGGTTGACGACGGCTAACGGCGGTCCCATTCGCACGTACGGCGTGAGGCCTATGTGTTTGTGCATCGGAGGACAGCGTTTCAGCTGGGATTTTGTGACAGCGGACATTTCTTTTCCCCTCCTCGGGGCAGATTTTTTGTGTGCTCATGGACTCTTAGTGGACGTTAAGAATAAACGCTTGGTTGATGCCTTGACGATGCGCAGCATACGACGGGCTGTCGGGCTCGCTGTCGGGGGCGGACATTTTTCTCAGACTGTTGGCCGAGTTTCCAGACCTGTCGCTGCCCACCTTCTCTGCGCTCACCACCAAGCATGGCGTGGAGCACCACGTCACTACCGAAGGTCCCCCTGTCTACGCCAGGGCCCGGCGGTTGAACCCTTCTAAGCTAGCTGTAGCGAGGGCGGAGTTTGCAACCATGGAGCGCCTGGGCATCGTCCGCCGCTCCGACAGTCCTTGGGCCTCTCCTCTGCACGTCGTTCCCAAGCCGAACGGCGGTTTCCGCCCGTGCGGGGATTACCGCCGACTCAACGACGCCACTACGCCTGACCGCTATCCGGTGCCGCACATTCAGGACTTTTCGGCGCATCTGGCCGGTACGAGGGTGTTTTCTAAAGTGGACCTGGTGCGTGGATACCACCAGGTGCCCATGCACCCCTGGACATTCCCAAGACAGCAGTGATAACGCCTTTTGGACTTTTTGAGTTCCTGCGGATGCCTTTTGGACTCAAGAATGCCGCTCAGACGTTCCAGCGCCTGATGGATTCGGTGCTGCGGGACCTGCCGTTTGTGTTTGTTTACCTGGACGACATACTCGTCGCCAGCGCTTCAGTGGAGGAGCACCTGTCCCACCTCCGATCCCTTTTCACGCGGCTCAACGAACATGGATTAATTATCAATCCTGCAAAGTGCCAGTTCGGGGTGTCTGACATTGACTTCCTCGGGCACCGCGTCACCAAGGGCGGAGCGGCACCTCTGCCGGCGAAGGTGGAGGCTGTTGCGGCTTTTCCTCGCCCGCTCACAGCCCGGTCGCTCCGGGAGTTCCTGGGGATGGTGACGTTCTACCACCGTTTCATCGCCCGAGCCGCCCACATCATGCGGCCGCTGTATGAGGCTTTGAAAGGCAAGACCCCCGTCCAGGCGATCGACTGGACAGCAGAAGCGGAGGTCGCTTTTACTGAGGTCAAGACCGCGTTGGCTCAAGCGGCTTTGCTGGCACACCCATCATCCACGGCTCCCATCTCTATCACTACGGACGCATCGGACTACGCAGTCGGCGCAGTGCACGAGCAGTGGGTAGAGGGCTTGGCAACCGCTCGCCTTTTTCAGCCGCCAGCTGACGCCCAGAGAACGCAGGTACAGCGCCTTTGACCGTGAGCTCCTGGGTCTTTGGTTGGCCGTGCGGCACTTCCGTTTCTTGCTGGAAGGCCGTGAGTTCACGGCGTTTGTCGACCACAAGCCGCTCACCTTCGCCATGTCAAAGGTGGCGGAGCCTTGGTCGGCACGTCAGCAGCGGCAGCTTTCCTACATATCAGAGTTCACCACGGACATTAAACACGTGGCTGGCAAGTCAAACCTGGTTGCTGATTGCCTCTCCAGGGTCGTCATCGGAGCCGTCCAGTTGGGCCTGGATTATGGTCGCATGGCGGCGGACCAGGTCGCTGACCCCGGCGTCCAGACTCTGAAGTTGGAGAGCACTGGGTTGTGCTTGGAGGACGTGGTGTTCGGCGACGCGGGCATTACTCTCCTGTGTGACGTCTCTACAGGCCTGTCGCGGCCTGTCGTCCCCGCCAGCTGGAGGCGTCCGGTGTTCGAGGCAGTGCACGGACTGTCACACCCCGGCGTTAAGCCTTCGGTGCGTTTGGTGGCCGCGAAGTTCGTCTGGCATGGGCTGAAAAAGGACGTGAGGACTTGGGCCGGAGAGTGCGTGGCTTGTCAACGCGCTAAGGTGCACCGCCACACGAAGGCCCCTTTGGAGCGTTTCCTGGTGCCTGAGAGGAGGTTTGACCACGTCAACATCGACCTGGTTGGTCCGTGTTGCCTTCCTCTCAGGGTTTTTCCTACCTCCTCACCATGGTGGACAGAACGACCCGTTGGCCGGAGGCGGTTCCTCTCGTGTCGACGTCGGCCGCAGACGTTGCCCGGGCCTTCATTGCAACGTGGGTGTGTCGTTTTGGCACCCCGTCAGACATTTCCTCAGACAGGGGCTCACAGTTCACGTCCGAGCTCTGGAACGCCGTGGCGGGCGGTTTGGGGGTTAAGCTGCACAGGACTACCGCTTACCACCCTCAGGCTAACGGCCTCTGCGAGCGCTTCCATCGCTCCATGAAGGCGGCCCTCAGGGCCGGCCTTACGGACGGCAACTGGGTCGACAAGCTGCCCTGGGTGATGCTGGGCCTGAGGACCGCGCCTAAGGAGGATCTGCAGTGCTCTACGGAGATGGTTTACGGTCAGCCGCTGAGGGTTCCAGGGGATTTCCTCCCGAATGCATCGGCTCCCTGGTCTGCGACGGCCCAGCGGGCTTTCTTGCTGGACGCTGCGGAGGTTTTCGCTCCTGTACCTACTACTCAACACGGTACTCAAAGGACTCAGGTTCCCACAGAGCTACGCTCGGCTGGGCACGTTTTCATCCGCCACGACGCACACAGAGGCCCCCTGCAGCCCCCTTATGATGGACCTTTCCGGGTCTTAGAACACGGGGACAAACACCTGGTGGTCGACCTGGGTGGCAAGGCTGAACACGTCTCGGTTGACCGGGTGAAGGCTGCTCACTTGGACTTAGACCAGCCGGTGGTGCTGGCTCGACCGCCGAGACGGGGCCGCCCCCCGGCTTTGATTCCTGTCACGGATTTTGGACCTGTTGTTCCGGTCCCTCTTCTTACGGGGGCCGCACAGGCGGAGGTCGCTTTACCGACTCCAGTGCTCAGGAGTCGTGGGGGTCGGCGTGTTGTTCCTCCCCGCCACACGGATTTTGTTTATACGTGAATTCTGGGGGGGCTTGTGTGGTGACACCTAGTGGAATATAATTCACCTGTGGGATAGTGTTGCTACACGGACCCTTTAGTGGGAACACATTGGTCAGGTTTTGGTCATTCCTGCTAGCTCGTCATTCTAAGCAGATATGTACTTACCCTCTTGTGTTTAATGAATAAAGAGTGGAACTCCATGCTAAATACACCGCCTCCGACTCCCTTTCATCGGCACTACAATTTCTTGTTTTTTATATTTTATGTACGCACCATGACATCAAGTCAAATTCCTAGTATGTGCGAACCTACCTGGCAATAAACCTGTTTCTGATTCTGATTCTGATTTGTTGTTTGTTTATATCACGCAGTCTGTTCTTCTTCTCTCGGTGTATAACGCAGTCTGTCTTCCGGTTGTTGCCTCTTTTGAATGACGAATACACACTACCGCTGCCTGCTGGTAAGGACAGTTATTGCCACTCGTCGACTGAAGTCTTTGCGAGTAAAGCAAGCACTGCTGAATAAAGTATGATTTTATCTTTTACGAAACGTTTTTTTTCATGTGGAATGCAGTTGGAGGTCAACCAATCACAGAGCTTGAGGACTAATCACGGGGTTTGTAAAGCAAAGCACATGTTGTAGTCCCAAACAATAGCTGAGGATTCTGGGTAGTGTAGTGTCTGCTGCCATCCTAAACTCCGAAAAAATATTTGTTTCTCCGAATCGAAGGGGAAAAATACAAAAGCATTGTACACAATTTAAACCAATCAATGTTGTGTAATTAACAAGGATAATCTGGTGTTTTTGAGTTGATGAGTAGTGCAGATATCACTGTAAAATCAATCGACAGTAAGGAGAATACTTACTTCCGGGTGTAAAATCCTCCGTTATCCAATGGGAATGGACGCTCACATTGCCTTTAACTGCCGCCGACATGGACCGATGCGGTGCTTCCCTGAGCGTCAAATACCGCCGCCGATGGAAATACATTGCAATCAGTTGAAAGGTCTTTGCGTCCGTTTATGAAGCTGAAGGAGACTCGGCGCGTCACAACTGTACTGTAATAAAAAACAAAGTCATGGTGTAAGTGAAACATTTTTAATTGTAATATTATTCACCATCCACCTCTTTAAAAATAATGACATTTCAAATGATAAGCTCCATCTTATAAACAGGGCATTCATAAAATAGACTTTACAAGCATATTTCATGCCATTTTGATATTTAAAAAACCCTTTATTTATCTCCCAGTCAGACGGGACGTTTGCAGTCAGTTAGTCTCACCTGTACAGGCAGTGCTGGAGTGTGTTCAAGGTGAAGAATGAGATCATAATCATTAGAAGCAGTCCAACCAGTCAGACCGCTCTCACTGACACAGGCTGCAGCCATCAGACACTTAGATTAGCTTAGTTTAGCATATATACTTGGAAAAGGGGGGAAATAGTGAGTGACAAAATACACATTTAAGTGTACTTAATATATCTCTGTACAAAAACTGAAACGTAAAAACAATTTGGCAACTGGTTTTGGTCCCAGCCAAGAAATAACCCGACCCATAATCCCCTGTTAAATGTCTTGTTGATGTTTTTACTCCTCTGATTTGGTATGGATCAAACAAACTGGATTCAGAGCTGCTGATAGGTGGGTTTTGTTACCTTTGGACAGGCTGGCTTTGTCTTCCTCTGTTTCCAGTCTTTATGCTAAGCTAAGCTAACCAGTTGATGGCCTTATTTCTAACAAACATATACAGCAATCTTAATATCTATGATCAGCTGATCCAAGAGGGTTTTAAATAGTTTATAAAGCTTCAGAAGAACCAAATCTATCAGACAAATGTAGTTAAGCAGAAATGGAAATAGTTAAGTACATTTTTTAAAGATAGTTTCCCTAAGTTGAGAACTTGTGAAAACTGTACTTCAGTAAGTACATTTAAAAAAACACAAAAAATAACATTCTTTGTTCCTTTTTTTTAATCCATTGAGGCTTTGTTCAAACTTTACAAGCAGTGTGCAGAGAGGTGGACGAAACACAATTAACATAACACAACAGCTGAGATGTAACATTTAAATATACCTCGTTTGTTAAACAACTGCAGCCTAATGTTTAATGATCAGATATTGTTGATTTTCAAAGTAACTGTCAATACATTTTGTACCAATATAATGTAATTCAATAATCAATCCTGAACTTCCCCTTTAAAACACACCAGAGACCCATCATTTTCCCCTCAATTGAAAATGAGAGAAAAAAATATATATATACAGTATTTTACTAATGAAAAAGGAGTGCATTACTTCCACTAGTAATGTCTGCAAGTATGAAACACTTTTTGAACACACAATTCTGAGACAATAAATACTTTTCTTGTCCCCCTGACATATAAAGAAGTGGTGAAAGTTTATTTCTGAGTAAATAGTTTTCTGATCACTTCAAGTCATGACGGCAGGGAGTGCAATCCGTAGAATAAACTAGAGCACATTAGAACATACTCATCAGTATTTGATGTGTTTTTATGCGTCTCATCAAGGTGAACCATAAGTGATCAGATTCTGAAACATTAACAATGTGTACAATGTACTTCCCCAGTTGAATGTATTTATTACATTTAGTGAGAGTGAATCAAATGGTTGTTCTACTCAGTGTGATTGACAGGAGAGATGATCAGAGGGGCAGAGTTTTTACCACCATGATTAAGACCGGGACGAAAGTATGGGTAGAGTTTCTCTTTGAAGCAGCAGCCAGTGAAGGAGTAGATCAGAGCTGCAGCATCAACATCATAAAAGGAGACCAGACCCTCCTCATAATCCACAAACACCCCCACCTTCTCAGGCTGAGACTTCAGAGAGAGACCAACTCGAGGAACAGCACAAGCTTTGTACTCATTTTCATTCCTCAACCATATCATCCAGTAACCATCCTGAGGAGACGGTGTGATCTTTCCCTTCCTGTTGATCGACTCTCTGACCACTCCTAGAATCCAGTCAGTCTTCCCTTCAACCTGAACCTCGTAGTAGAATCTCCCTGAAGAGAAACTCTGCTTTGTTAAGACACAATGACACTTATCAAATCTCTCTGGATTGTCTGGGAGATTCTTCTTCACATCACCAGAGTTAACTTGTTTTCCATCATCAGACAGGATGAGGTCGGGATGTGCTGTATCAGGATCAAGAGTCACCTCCACCTCATACTGCTGGACCCTCTTCAGCTCCACCTCAAGCAGCTTCTTCATCTGTTTACTGAGCGTCTCCTCCAGCTGAGTCACAGCTCTCCTCACAGTCCCCTCATATAAAGGTGGACGGACCCTGACTTCTGTCCAGTTCTTGGTGGGTGGAGCAGGTTCAGGGACGTGAAGCTTTGGAGGAGGTGGAGCTGGTCTTCAGAGTGAGAGCTGCTCCACCTCAGAGCTTCTCTTCTTCAGCTCAGAGATTTCCTGTTCCAGCTCTTTGATGAAGCCTTCAGCCTGTTCCTCTGTCTCTCTCTGCTTCTCTTTGATGTGTCGATGAGCTCGGCCTGGCTTCTCTCAACAGACTCCTTCAGAGCGGTGAAGACCTGAACACCATCTGCTATCTCTCTGTCTGCTCCTTCCTTACTGAGCTCCACTGAGCCATTCATCTCCTGAATCTTCAGTCGTCTCTTCTGGATCATCTGCTGAATTTCAGCCTCTGTCTTCCCCAGCTCAGCCTTCTTTCCTTCATATCCTTCTTTCAGAGGAACAACATCATGTGTCTTGTGGTCTAAAACACTGCAGAGCATGCAGACACACACCTGGTCGGTCTTACAGAACAGTCCAGCTTTATCGTGCTTCACACACATCCTGCTTCCAGGTTCTCCACAGGGTCGATCAGCTGATGTTTCTTCAGACCTGCTCTTGTCAGATGACGCTCCAGGTGAGTCTCACAGTAGGACTCCAGACACACCAGGCAGGACTTCAGGGCCTTCAGTCTGGTTCCAGTGCAGACGTCACAGGGAACTTCTCCTGGTTTGACAACTTGTTGCTCTGAGCTGCTGCTGCTGGCTTTCTGTTGAGCTGACTGTCTGAACTGAGCAGCCATCTCAGAGATGAAAGTGTTGATCAGCAGCTCAGGTCTTGGGAAAAAGAGCTTATTACAGTTGGGACACTGACTCGGGACATTTCTGTCCCAGTGTTCAGAGATGCAGGCTTTACAGAAGTTGTGTCCACATGGTGTGCTGACTGGATCAGTGAACACATCCAGACAGATGGAGCACAGCAACTGATCTTCAGTCAGCAGACAGCTGGCAGCAGACATGTCTCTCTGGGGACAAAACGTGTGAAAAAAACAAAAACTGTAATGTATATATGATTTAATCTCTTGTATCTGTTTGCTATAAGTCAAATAGATGGCGATACTGAACTCTGCTGATGTATCATGATTATGCGGAGGGTAAAAGATTGCTCAAATTTGCAGTACACTGTTATTGTTAATGTTAAAAAATCTCTCTGTTTGTTAATATTATAATAATCTGGAAAATCATAGCAGCATTCAGTTTAAACTCTAAGAAACACAATGTGTAAGCTCTAATACTGTTGGGGGATTTTGCCGTTGTTGAACAGAGGAGTGAAACCTCCTGCTGAGCATCACTGAAGTTAATACTAGTTGTTAAAAAACAGTAAACGTTATCAGCTTCAAAAGGCAGACAGCAGTTACTACAGAAACAGGTTCAAAGCTCAAGGCTACTTACCACAGTGTGTACACATTATATAAGATGAAATATGTAATTGTCATGCCTTTTTATAAGCAACACTTGTAACATAACACCAGATCCCTGCTTTGGAGAGTCCAGAACATCTATATTTAGATTCTACTTTGTTTATAGAGTCAATTATAAAGATGTTTTCAAATACAGGAAATATGAAAATTAGCATAAGCTAATGCTAGCTTTGACTGTATGCTCTCTAACCTAACTTAACCAGATACATTGTAGTTATATTGTTGGCTGTTGCTAATGTAAAAGTTGAGGTTTATATCTTAACTGACACATTTATATTGTATAATATTCTTTATATGGTCAAATGGATGTAATACAGTCAGATTCAGATTTTAATCCAACTTTGACTAAATATTTAGTAAGTGATGTGTCTGTAGTGCACTCACCAGTGTTTGCAGAGTCCTGCTGTGTTGTTGAGAAAAAGCTGCTGGATTCAGTTGAGTGTTTCTTCAGAGAAACAGAGACTTGTCTCGGCTGATGCTCTGCTGTCGCTCAGACAAACTTCAGCTTTAATTTCCGGGAAATGGAAACTCTTCTCTTACAGTGTGGTCCCGCCTCTCAGTGGCAGTTTGCCAAGAGGAAGTGGAGGAAGAACTGTTGAGGCTTGTTATTTAACTTTGTGACGATGCATTTTACAGCTGATCCAAGAGGCTTTTCAAATACTGTATTGAGCATAAGTAGGAATATGTTCTCAATACATAAAGGACATCTCTTTACACATCTGGAGATTTATAGCTATATTTCACAACGCTGTGTTATGGTCCCTGTTTAAGAGCAGCTGGTGAAACACTTCCTCCTCCCTGAACAGACTGTTTGAAAATGGGTCTTTACTTAAGTGCCATTTTGTGCTACTTCGTACTTTTACTCCACTACATTAAATTAATACCTTTAGTTACTTTACAGATCTGGAGGAATGATCCCATCCATCCATCCATCTTCGTGCAATTTTGATATTTAAAAAAACCTTTATTTATCTCCCAGTCAGACGGGACGTTTGCAGTGAGTTAGTCTCACCTGTTCAGGCAGTGCTGGAGTGTGTTCAAGGTGAAGAATGAGATAAGTCCGACCAGTCAGACCGCTCACCAGGCCCGGTTCCAGAACAAAATGACTCAGGGTGCATCTGAGATTAGAGAGGGTGCACAGTGGTAAAGAGCTATTTTTACAAGTGGAGAGTGGACCTAACACCCTCTAGGGGGTCCTCACCTCCTCTAGGGGGGTCCGGGGGCATGCTCCCCCGGGAAGATTTTTTTTTAAATATTGAAGTTAAAAGCATCAATCTGGTGCACTTTGAGAGCAAAATGAAGAGATCTATGGATACATCTCAACACCCATATGAAACAGAACTGTTTCAGAACCTCTCCTTCCACAAAGCCACTGACTTCATGTGCTCTTTGCTTGATTCATGCCTTCCCAGTCCCTTATCACGTACAAAAGCATGTCGCCAGTTGTTGTAGCCAGTTGTGGTGAAGGCATCTGACGTACTTGAACCGAAATGTCTACATAAATAGCAGAAGATGGCATCTTTTTTACATGAATATTCCAGCCAATCTCTGTTTTGAAACCATGAGCTGCAAAATGAGCGCCTTACCCCACTGTACAGGCGAGTTGGGTACATTTTAAAATATACCTGGGCAGGCTCTGTTTTGCCGAGGTCCTCTGGCACTTGCGGGCTGCCGAGGGGTGGCGGTGTTTGGGGCAACGAAGACGGCTGCGGCTGCTCCGCCTCCGTGGGCGAGGCGGGCAAAGCCGGCGAGTCGGGCGGGAGGATGTTAGTGTCCACGACAGTGGCCGCGGATAACGTAATGTCCCCATGATCTGAACTGTTATTACCTGCAGTAGATGCAGTGTTACTGCTGGCGATAAGGGCTGGTTGTTTTAACCATTTTCTGATGTCCATCATTGACTGCTGTGTAAGCACCTTGCAGATGACGAACGCGCAGCGGCACAGGTCACGCGCACCTGACATAATAACGTTACTTACCGTTTAAATTGACCAAATAAATGCAGCAGACAATGTAATTAATTTTATTTCAACTATATTCTTCTTTTATTATTATTATTATTATTATTACTACTACTATTATTATTATTGTTATTATTATGTAATATTTTTCACTTTTTTTTCATTTTTCACTTTTCATTTTTCAAATGAGGGCGCATAACGACTCAACTGAGGGCGCAATGCACCCTTATGCACCCCGTAGAACCGGGCCTGCCGCTCACACTGACACAGGCTGCAGCCATCAGACACTTGGATTAGCTTAGTTTAGCATATATGCTAGGAAAAGGGGGGAAATAGTTAGCCTGGCTTTTTCCAAAAAATGACAAAATACACATTTAAGTGTACTTAATATATCTCTGTACGAAAACTGAAATGGGAACTTGTGTTGGTCCCAGCCAAGAAATAGCCCGACCCATAATCCCCTGTTAAACGTCTTATTGATGTTTTTACTCCTCTGATTTGGTATGGATTAAACAAACTGGATTCAGAGCTGCGGATAGGTGGATTTTGTTACCTTTGGACAGGCTGGCTTTGTCTTCCCCTGTTTCCAGTCTTTATGCTAAGCTAAGCTAACCAGTTGATGGCCTTATTTCTAACAAACATATACAGCAATCTTAATATCTATGATCAGCTGATCCAAGAGGGTTTTAAATAGTTTATAAAGCTTCAGAAGAACCAAAGCTATCAGACAAATGTAGTTAAGTAGAAATGGAAATAGTTAAGTACATTTTTTTAAGCTACTTTCCCTAAATTGAGAACTAGTGAAAACTGTACTTCAGTAAGTACATTTAAAAAAACACAAAAAATAACATTCTTTGTTCCTTTTTTTTAATCCATTGAGGCTTTGTTCAAACTTTACAAGCAGTGTGCAGAGAGGTGGACGAAATACAATTAACATAACACAACAGCTGAGATGTAACATTTACATTCCCCTGGTTTGTGAAACCACTGCAGCCTAATGTTTAATGATCAGATATTGTTGATTTTCAAAGTAACTGTCAATACATTTTGTACCAATATACTATAATTCAATAATCAATCCTGAACTTCCCCTTTAAAACACACCAGAGACCCATCATTTTCCCCTCAATTGAAAATTATAAAAAGAATATATGTATACAGTATTTTACTAATGAAAAAGGAGTGCATTACTTCCACTAGTAATATCTGCAAGTATGAACCACTTTTTGAACACACAATTCTGAGACAATAAATACTTTTCTTGTCCCCCTGACATATAAAGAAGTGGTGAAAGTTTATTTCTGAGTAAATAGTTTTCTGATCACTTCAAGTCATGACGGCAGGTAGTGCAATCCGTAGAATAAACTAGAATACATTAGAACATACTCATCAGTATTTTATGTGTTTTTATGCGTCTCATCAAGGTGAACCATATGTGATCAGATTCTGAAAGATTAACAATGTGTACAATGTACTTCCCCAGTTGAATACATTTATTACATTTAGTGAGAGTGAATCTTTCTGAAGAAAACCAAATGGTTTTTCTACTCAGTGTGATTGACAGGAGAGATGATCAGAGGGGCAGAGTTATTACCACCATAATTCAGACTGGGACCAAAGAATGGGTAGAGTTTCTCTTTGAAGCAGCAGCCAGTGAAGGAGTAGATCAGAGCTGCAGCATCAACATCATAAAAGGAGACCAGACCCTCCTCATAATCCACAAACACCCCCACCTTCTCAGGCTGAGACTTCAGAGAGAGACGGACTGAAGGACCAGCAAAAGCTGTGTACTCATTTTCATTCCTCAACACTATCACCCAGTAACCATCCTGAGGAGAAGGTGTGATCTTTCCCTTCCTGTTGATCGACTCTCTGACCACTCCTAAAACCCACTGAGTCTTCCCTTTAATCTGAACCTCGTAATAAAATCTTCCTGAAGAGAAACTCTGCTTTGTTAAGACACAAGGAGACTTATCAAATCTCTTTGGATTGTCTGGGAGATTCTTCTTCACATCACTGTCTTTCACTTGTTTTCCATCATCAGACAGGATGAGTTTGGGAGGTGCTGTATCAGGATCAAGAGTCACCTCCACCTCATACTGCTGGACCCTCTTCAGCTCCACCTCAAGCAGCTTCTTCATCTGTTTACTGAGCGTCTCCTCCAGCTGAGTCACAGCTCTCACCACAGTCCCCTCATATGAAGGTGGACGGACCCTGACTTCTGTCCAGTTCTTGGTGGGTGGAGCAGCGTTCAGGGACGTGAAGCTTTGGAGGAGGTGGAGCTGGTCTTCAGAGCGTGAGAGCTGCTCCACCTCAGAGCTTCTCTTCTTCAGCTCAGAGATTTCCTGTTCCAGCTCTTTGATGAAGCCTTCAGCCTGTTCCTCTGTCTCTCTCCGCTTCTCTTTGATGGTGTCGATGAGCTCGGCCTGGCTTCTCTCAACAGACTCCTTCAGAGCGGTGAAGACCTGAACACCATCTGCTATCTCTCTGTCTGCTCCTTCCTTACTGAGCTCCACTGAGCGATTCATCTCCTGAATCTTCAGTCGTCTCTTCTGGATCATCTGCTGAATTTCAGCGTCTGTCTTCCCCAGCTCAGCCTTCTTTCCTTCATATCCTTCTTTCAGAGGAACAACATCATGTGTCTTGTGGTCTGAATAGGTGCAGTGGATGCAGACACACACCTGGTCAGTCTTACAGAACAGCTCCAGCAGTTTATCGTGCTTCACACACATCCTGCCTTCCAGGTTCTCCTCAGGGTCGATCAGCTGATGTTTCTTCAGGCCTGCTCTTGTCAGGTGAGGCTCCAGGTGAGTCTCACAGTAGGACTCCAGACACACCAGGCAGGACTTCAGGGCCTTCAGTCTGGTTCCAGTGCAGGCGTCACAGGGAACTTCTCCTAGTTTCACAACTTGTTGCTCTGAGCTGCTGCTGCTGGCTTTCTGTTGAGCTGACTGTCTGAACTGAGCAGCCATCTCAGAGATGAAAGTGTTGACCAGCAGCTCAGGTCTTGGGAAGAAGAGCTTATTACAGTTGGGACACTGACTCGGGACATTTCTATCCCAGTGTTCAGAGATGCAGGCTTTACAGAAGTTGTGTCCACATGGTATGGTGACTGGATCAGTGAACACATCCAGACAGATTGAGCACAGAAACTGATCTTCAGTCAGCAGACAGCTGGCAGCAGACATGTCTCTCTGGGGACAAAACGTGTGAAAAAAACAAAAACTGTAATGTATATATGATTTAATCTCTTGTATCTGTTTGCTATAAGTGAAATAGATGGTGATACTGAACTCTGCTGATGTGTCATGATTATGCGGAGGGTGAAAGATTGCTCAAATTTGCAGTTCACTGTTATTGTTAAATGTTAAAAAAATCTCTCTGTTTTTTAATATTATAAATTAATCTGGAAAATCATAGCAGCATTCAGTTTAAACTCTAAGAAACACAATGTGTAAGCTCTAATACTGTTGGGGGATTTGCCGTTGTTGAACAGAGGAGTGAAACCTCCTGCTGAGCATCACTGAAGTTAATACTAGTAAAAAACAGTAAACGTTTTCAGCTTCAAAAGGCAGACAGCAGTTACTACAGAAACAGGTTCAAAGGTCAAGGCTACTAACCACAGTGTGTACACATTATATAAGATGAAATATGTAATTGTCATGCCTTTTTATAAGCAAAACTGTTAACATAAGACCAGATCCCTTGCTTTGGACAGTCCAGAACACATCTAATATTTAGATTCTACTTTGTTTCATACAGTCAATTATAAAGATGTTTTCAAATACAGGAAATATGAAAATAAGTATAAGCTAATGCTAGCTTTGACTGTATTCTGTCTAACCTAACTTACACAGAGTTTACATTGTATTTTTTGCTGTTGCTAATGTAAATGTTGAGGTTTTTATCTTAACTGACACATATCTATAGTATAATATTCTTTATATGGTAAAATAGATGTAATACAGCCAGATTCAGATTTTAATCCAACTTTGACTAAATATTTAGTAGGTGGTGTCTCTGTAGTGCACTCACCAGTGTTTGCAGAGTCCTGCTGTGTTGTTGAGAAAAAGCTGCTGGATTCAGTTGAGTGTTTCTTCAGAGAAACAGAGACTTGTCTCGGCTGCTGCTCTGTTGTCGCTCAGACAAACTTCAGCTATAATTTCCGGGAAATGTAAACTCTTCTCTTACAGTGTGGTCCCGCCTCTCAGTGGCAGTTTGCCAAGAGGAAGTGGAGAAAGAACTGTTGAGGCTTGTTATTTAACTTTGTGACGATGCATTTGACAGCTGATACAAGAGGCTTTTCAAATAGTGTATTGAGCATAAGTAGGAATATTTTCTCAATACATAAAGGACATCTCTTTACACATCTGGAGATTTATAGCTATATTTCACAACGCTGTGTTATGGTCCCTGTTTAAGAGCAGCTGGTGAAACACTTCCTCCTCCCTGAACAGACTCTTTGAAAATGGGTCTTGTAAGAAATATGAGGAGTAAAGGCTTGTGGAGTTATACAATAAACACACAACGTCTAAATCCTCTTATTAGATGCGATATTAATCACAGAGGAACGAACCTAGGAGGAAGACCCGCCCCCCGTCGAGACCGGCCAATAGGAGAGGACTACAGACTATAACATATGATGGACAGGAAAAACGCTCCCTCTCTACCCCGGCCTCGCGATAAACAACAGCTGGGAGGACGCAGCGGCACCCCACGCGAACGGGAGAGCCGCACAACTCTTGCACATTCATTCCATTTGTATCACCGTATCATTTGTTTAATTAAATGCTGTTAACTTTTAAATAAGCTTCCTTGGACTCTTTTCAGCTAATCCTGCTCTCAGGTTTAAATCACCTTTAACAGTCTGTACTTAAGTGCCATTTTTTGCTACTTTGTACTTTTACTCCACTACATGTATTTAATACCTTTAGTTACTTCACAGATCTGGATTAATGATGTGAAATATAATCAAGTGTTAAATCAGACTTTAGTTCCACCTGGAGTAAATTCACAAGCTACCCTGCAGTATACAAAGTCATTCAAACTATCTGCACCTTTACCAGCTTTGAGAACACTTTAATGATCAATCATTATAAAACATATCATATATTATTCTGAAATGGACCAATCTGCACAATGACTACTTTTATCTTTGCTACTTTAACTATATGTTGATGCTAATGCTTTTCTACTTTTACTTGAGGAACATTTTGAATGCAGGACTTTTACTGTAACAGAGTATTCCTACACTCTGGTACTTCTACTTTTACTCAAGTACAAGATCTAAGTATTTTTAATGTAATATTTATTATTTTGCAGACCATTTACATGCACACAAACCCAGTGGCGAACCGTGTCTATCACAACTGGACCTTCTGTAGACACACACACACGCTCTCATTCAGTACAGCGGCCAGGGCATTCTATCAAGGATATAGAATACCTTGGTTGAAGGATATTCTACCCAGAGACCCAGAACAAGATCTGATTGGTTGCTTTTCTTTTCTAACACAAAACCACTGAAATGCGTAGTGCATGGTCCGAGAAGGAGAAACAAATCAACGTAACACTGTAATATTACAGATCAACAACACGGATACGATTCTCATTTATCCATTTTATATACATTTTATTTATATAATTAAATTGATTTTTTGTTTGTTTTATCCGAGTGTTCCAGGGTATTCTCTGAATACCTTGAAGGCCCTGACGGTTCGCCACTGCACAAACGTCCAGAACACACTACAGGAAAGGGGAAACCCCGAAAGCATAACCCCTAGATTCCACCGGGAGCGTCTGCGCTGCGTTACGGCTACGCCACGCCACGCTGCGGCGTTTTTAGCGATCGCGGCCACTCTAGTCAATGGCTGCTATTCCACCAGACCCGCTGCGCCACGCTGCGCCACGCTGCGCCACGCTGCGCCGCGGCTTGAAGCGTCCCAGAAGCGTCCCAGAAGCGCCTAGGCGCAAGGAATTTCTAAAATATAGGATGAATCCTATTTTTGACGTGGCGCAGCGCGGCACAGCCGTAGCGCAGGCAGGAAGTGGAACGTTCATCCGGCCCAGGCCCATCCCCCAAATAAATGTCCAGGAAATATGACCAAATCAACAACAACTGCGAGCCTGCACACACGACGCTCCGCTTCCGCAACGTTTTGAAACGCGCCCGGTGGGTTATGACGCAGGAGGAGGTCGCAGCGTGGCGTGGCGTAGCCGTAACGCAGCGCAGACGCTCCCGGTGGAATCTAGGGGTAACAGTGCCTCTTTAATTCTTCTACCACTACTTGCACTCAGTCAGTCAGACAGTTCAATGTCAGTGAGTTGTTTTTGTGTTCTTGTTTTTTAAAGGTCAAAGCCAGTAAGGCATCTATCAACAGACTTTAAGATCCCTCACAAGTGCAAATACTCAGTTGTTAAGTCAATTAGTTTGTCATTCAGCACAGAAACAACCTGATACACTACTTCCAGGATAATTCAATGAACACACATTGAAATATAACATGGCCTTTGACCTCATTCACACAGTACAACTGAAGTATTCTTAGACAGATATCTGTGTGTTGGGACGTACTATGAGATTGCACATTTGTTCACTGTCTCATAGCATATTTTAGTTTACTCAGTGCAGACAGGTTGTATTGAATCTTGCAGACACTGCCCTTATTTTAACCTCTTATTCCTTGAGCCAACTCCCTATTAGAGAACGTGCTATTCAAGCATTGTGTTGCTAACAGGTGAAGGTATGTCACCATTGGTTGACAGTTTTGAAAGGTTGGGCTATTTGATTCCTTACTATGTTATCATTAAATAATGCCAGATTAAATTTGAATCTAATACAAAAAGTGGTCATATGAATTTGTTACTATTTTTTTTTTACTTAATTACCTGTGTAATGCAAAATGTAAATTCACAATACAAGGCCTTTTAAAAAAATGTATCAATATTTGTTTCACTCCCATCTGTACTCTGAGTGGTTTGTTCATGTATCATCAATAGCCAGATTTATAGACTGATTATTGATGATTGCGTTAAGGATTATAACATCTGTTTCCCTAAAAAACATGTGGAGAATAGATTTTTCTTAAACCTATTTTCACTATTGTTGATTTTCCAAGTAACTGTAAATACATTTTGTACCAATATAATGTTAATTAAAGCATAAATCCTGAATCCACCCCTTTAAAACACACCCATCATTTTTTCCTTTTAAAATTATTTAAAAAGAGTATAAGTATACAGTATTTTACTAATGAAAAGGAGTGCATTAATTCCACTAGTAATGTCTGCAGGTATGAAACACTTTTTGAACACAAAATTCTGAGACAATAAATACTTTTCTTGTCCCACTGATAACTTTGTGCGGTCTTCATCTAAAAGCCCAAATAAAATATTAAAGGGTTGTGACGACCCCTCCCCTTGTTGTTTCGCAGGGGACTTGGGGTTGGACTATCCTTTGAAGAACAGAAAGAGCTTCTAATGCTACACTTGGAACGTGATATGGAGGTAGAAAAGTTGAGACAAAATGCCCGTCTTCAGGAAGCAGAGATGGCTCATGTTCAGGTCAGACAAAAACTAGACTTGGAGCGCTACAGATTGGAGCTGATGAGTGAATGTAAGCTTCCATCTGAGACTAGGAGAGCTGTAGAGGCTGTAGGTCAGGTTCCTGCAAGTCAAGCATTTGATGTTGCTGTTAATTTGAGGATAGTTCCGAGGTTCAACGAAAAGGACCCAGACATTTTCTTTGTGTTATTTGAGCGTCTAGCAGAGGCACGAGACTGGTCTGATGTTGAACGCACCCTTCTGCTTCAGTGTGTCTTCACTGGAAAGGCCCAGGAGGCTTTCGCTGCCTTGACTGCTGAAGACAGTAGCAATTACCAGTTGGTGAAAGCTGCTGTACTTCGGGCATTTGAGTTAGTACCTGAAGCATATCGACAGCGTTTTAGGTTACTCAGAAAAGAGAAGCAGTCACACATTGAGTTTGCTCGTGATTTAACCACTAGTTTTAACTGTTGGTGTGTTTCCTCACAAGTAAAATCTTTGGAAGATCTGCAGGAGCTTATCTTGCTTGAGCAATACAAAAGTACCTTGCCTGACCGTGTTGTTACCTACATTAATGAGCAGAAAGTAAGCAGAGTTTCAGAAGCAGCCAAGCTGGCAGATGAGTTTACTCTGACCCATAAAGTGTTTTTTGGCGACAGCCGTGGTCGTGGAGATGCGGGCTACAAAGAGAGTAGTGCGGGGGCTCACTACAGTAAAGGTGTTTCAGAAGGAAAAGATAAGTTTCCAGTTAGGATTGACCGTGGGATTCGGGGTAAGTTTGACCCAATCGTGTCTGTAATTATTGCTTTAATAAAGGACAC
Source organism: Dissostichus eleginoides (assembly GCA_031216635.1). Classification (NCBI taxonomy): domain Eukaryota; kingdom Metazoa; phylum Chordata; class Actinopteri; order Perciformes; family Nototheniidae; genus Dissostichus; species Dissostichus eleginoides. The sequence goes on from CM062273.1 coordinate 6,799,621, forward strand.
TGGAGAAACGAGTGTCCTGAGTGGAAGAGAAAGTCCAGGCCTGGGGCTGTGTCGGCAAAAGCGTCTGGGGCTGTGGCATCGTTACGTGCAGTGGAAAGGAAAAGTGCCATTACGGCTGTGCGGGAACACACTCAGTCCTCTTTATCTGAATCGGTAATTCAGGCTCCTGTCAGTGAGCATGAGGACATAGACCCTGGTTATAAAGCTTTTGTGTCTGATGGTTTTGTTTCACTGGTCGGGAGTAAAGAGAAGGTACCGGTAAAGATATTAAGGGACTCAGGGGCGTTGGACTCGTTTATTGTTGGTTCTGTGTTACCTTTCTCTCCTGAGACAGACACTGGTTCCAGTGTTGAGGTCCGGGGGATGGGATTAACTGTCTTCTCTGCTCCACAGCATAAACTGACATTAGTCTCCAGTCTGCTGCAAGGGGATGTGGTCATGGGAGTGCGCCCTTCTCTGCCTATGGGGGGCATACAGATCATCTTGGGAAATGACCTGGCTGGTGATCGAGTATGGCCTGGGTCTCCAATCTCCCAGGTAGAAGGTGTAAAGTTCCCCAAAACCCCTTCTGTGATGCCTGCCACCGGTGCAGTAACACGTGCTGCAAGCCGTAATGTTTGTGACTTCTCTTTTAAAAATACAGATAAGAAAAAAGAATCTGTATTTCCTGTGCCTACCTTTCCTTTGCCTTTGTCTTGTAGCGACCTTGGGAAAGAGCAAAAGAACGATCCCACCCTTCAGGCTCTGTACAGCCAAGTTCTACCAGATGAGGAGTTCAGAAGTGCAGCCCGTGGTTATTTTCTCCAGGACGGTTTGTTGGTGAGAAAGTGGGTTCCCCAGGGAGATTGTTTTGTGGGTGAGGAAGTTGTGCAAGTTGTGTTACCCAGTAAGTTAAGACTCACTGTTCTTCAGACTGCTCATGATGGCATTGCAGGTCATCTAGGTGTAAAGAAAACATACGATCGTGTTGGCCGTTATTTTTACTGGCCACTTCTGAAGAAAGACATTGCTGCTTTCATTAAAACTTGCAACACTTGTCAGTTGACTGGCAAACCAAATCAGGTCATTAAACCTGCGCCTCTGTATCCAATTCCAGTAGTTGGTAATCCATTTGAGCATCTGATTGTAGATTGGAGTGGACCATTGCCACGCTCCAAAGCAGGGAACAACTTTTTGCTTACAGTCATGTGTCAGGCTACACGTTATCCTGCTGCCTATCCCCTTAGGAATATCACCACCAGGTCAGTTGTAAAAGCGCTGACACAGTTTATAACTATTTTTGGTCTCCCGAAGATCATTCAGTCAGATCAGGGGACTAACTTCACTTCAAGGTTGTTTGCCGAGGTGTTGCAGCAGTTGAATATCAAACATTCACAGTCAAGTGCCTATCATCCTCAGAGCCAGGGAGCGCTTGAGAGGTTCCACCAATCCTTGAAGTCTCTCCTCCGTTCATATTGTACGGAGTTGGAACATGACTGGGAGGAAGGGTTACCTTGGCTGATGCTGGCAGCAAGGGAGGTTTCGCAGGGGAGTTTGGGTTTTAGCCCTAATGACCTGGTCTTTGGTCATAATGTAAGGTGCCCGTTGGCCACCCTTCACGAGGATTGGCAAGCCAAGGAGGCCCCGTCAAATCTGATAGATTATGTCCATGGTTTCAAACACCGCTTGTATCGGGCAAATCAAATGGCAAGAGAAAAGCAACAGTCTGCTCAAACAAAAATGAAAAGCCTCTATGATCGACGTGCAGAACGTTGTGAGTTGAGTCCTGGGGATCAGGTTTTGGCACTGCTGCCTGTAGTTGGCTCCCCGTTTCAGGCCAAGTTCTCTGGGCCTTATACAGTGTCCAAGAAGTTGTCAGACCTCAACTATTTGATAGCGACCCCTGACCGGAAGAAGTCGTTGCAGTTTTTGTCATATAAACTTGCTAAAGCCCTATTTTGCCCGTAAACCTGTGCCAGGTGTTGGTTGTTCTGTTTCCTCAGATGCTGCAGTAGTGACAGTGGGTCACCCATCACCATCTCTGGATGTGGGGGCAGGGGTTAAAGGGGAAGAGGAGTATTCCCCAGATGATGGTCTTTTGAGAGGTCGGCTTAGAAATTCAGAGTCGTTGGCTAATCTGGATGGATTGTTGGGTCATTTAACTGAACCACGGCGCACAGAGTTGGTTGGTCTAGTTAAAAACTATCCCTGCCTGTTTGCAGACACTCCATCTCGCACCCACCTTATTGAGCACGACATCGATGTGGGAGAAGCTAAACCGGTACGACAGCGTTTTACCGCATGTCTCCGGACAAACGTGAGCATTTAGAAGCAGAAGTTAAGTATATGCTTGAGAATAACATCGCTGAGCCGTGTGCTTCTAGTTGGTCTTCACCTTGTTTGCTGGTTAATAAACCAGATGGTACGTTTAGACCAGAAACTGATCTCCGCAAGGTGAACTTAGTGACTAAACCTGACTCGTTTCCACTCCCTCGCATGGAGGACTGTGTGGACCAGGTCGGCTCTGCTAAATTTGTCAGTAAATTTGACCTGCTAAAGGGTTACTGGCAAGTCCCGTTAACTGCAAGAGCTAGGGAGATCGCCTCGTTTATCACGTCCAGTGGGTTGTACTCATACACCGTAATGCCATTTGGGTTACGAAATGCCCCAGCCACGTTTCAACGCCTGATGAACCAGGTGGTGTCAGGTCTTGCTGGCTGCGCTGTGTATCTGGATGATGTCGTCGTATACAGTGACACTTGGGAGGAACATCTCCAACACATTCATGCGCTGTTTGAACGTCTTGCCTGGGCTTGTCTGACCGTTAACTTGGCAAAGTGTGAGTTTGCTAAGGCAACGGTCATCTACCTGGGTAAAGTAGTTGGCCAAGGACAGGTTAAGCCAGTGAGGGCAAAGGTGCTGGCAATTGACCAGTTCCCTGTTCCAACAACCAGAAAAGAACTCTCTCGTTTCCTGGGCATGGTGGGGTACTATCGTGGGTTCTGTCAGAATTTCTCTACGGTGGTTGCTCCCCTCACCTCTCTTCTCAGCCCTAAGGTCAAGTTTGAATGGTCTCCTCGGTGTCAACAGGCTTTTGAGGCTGCGAAAACTGTGTTGTGCTCTGCGCCTGTACTAGCAGCTCCCCAGATGGACCAGCCCTTCATTCTTCATGCGGATGCTAGTAAGGTTGGAGCTGGTGCTGTACTCGCGCAGGTTGATGAGAGGGGCTCGGAATGCCCGGTGAGTTTCTTCTCTAAGAAATGTAACTCATCAATTAAACTATTCGATCATTGAAAAGGAGGCACTGGCACTCATCTGGGCGTTAAAACATTTTGAGGTGTATGTTGGGAGTGGAGTTAGGCCCCTGGTGGTCTATACAGATCATAATCCCCTAACCTTTCTGCACTTGCTCCAGATTCCGAATCAACGCCTTATGCGTTGGTGTCTCTTCCTCCAGCCTTTTCATCTGGACATCAGACATGTCAAAGGTGTGGATAATACAGTGGCTGACGCCATGTCCAGAGCTATAACCTCCTAGGTTAACTGGTGTTTTTCTCCCTGCAGGGGTGTCTGTCTTTTGTGTTTGCCCTCTCTTAAAATGCTTCTTAGGTACCAAAGTTGCTGAGGGGTTGAGCTAGATGCTACAGATGTGCTTGCAGGTTGTATGAACGTTTAAAGGTTAACTTTGTTTTGTCCATTATGTCTTATGTCTGTGATTTTGTGCCTCAGGTTAGGTTTTAAGCGAGGGGGTGTGACGACCCCTCCCCCCTTCTGCCTGTCTGTGCTCCCTGCCTTGCTGTCCTCTGGCAGGTACTGAGAGTGTTGTCCTGTTTGTGCCCGCCCATCTAGAGGCGGAGCCTCAAGAAGGCATAAAGGCTTGCCCAGCTGGACGGTTCACTCTGATCCTGGCCTGCTGCAGCAACCTCAGCCTTCCTTCCTTTGTTTGGCTTTATGCACCATCCAACATGCCTACAACACACTTCCACACATCCACACACACTGCTGACACTACTGACAGTCTTATTCTTACATACACAATTATTCAGAGGTAATTTAGGTTAAACTGTTAAATAAACGTCTGATTGGCATTTAAACTCTGTGTGGCCTGCCTCTTTGTTTCCAGCCTTAAGTAAGGTTGTGTAACAGGGTGTAAATGTAAATTCAATATTTGCCGCCAAATAATTTCCAAAACATTATGATTTGTGTGGAAACATTTTCATTGTTGAGATTTATTTTTTTTTTAACCTCTTTTCCTTTCTCTTTCTTGATCCTCCTTAGCAACGGTCATCACAGTCCTTGACAGCAGTCTGTTCTACTGGATTTACAACGTGTCACATGTTCTGAATTGACCAATCAGAACTTTTTTTAGCCTCCGTATTGTTTAAGTTTGAATGTGGGCCGCGAAAACATTTTTTGATTCTTAAGTGGGCCCTGAGTGGTAAAAGGTTGGGAACTGATAGACTAGACTACATTAGAACATACTCGTTACGGCCGCCGCCTCCCCGGTCCTGTTAATTCTGTTTTGAATGTGTTCTATGTAAATGAGCTGTGCGGTTGCCCTGCTGCCATTGGCTACCCATCTCCTGGTCCGCCCCCGAAGACTGTGATTGGAGCTGACGGGCCTGACGCGCTCCAATCCCAGCGCACATCCAGCGCACACCTTCTGGAGACGACTACAAAGCCGGTCGACAATGATCAGTCGGGAGGCTCTGCTGTGTGAACAGATGCCTCTCGCTAGTTGCTCTCGATTGTGTATAAACCTGTTAAACAGTGGTTAACTCGTGTGGTCCGTGTTTATCAGTATTGTTGTGATTAGATGTGCCTAGATTAGTTTAGTATTGTTTGACTGTTGTCCTCTACCTTAGCTGTGTTTTCTTACAGTCTCCTTTTGTTAGTCTGTACCACTTTGATAGTGAGGGTTGTTTTGTTGCTATTTAGTTCGTTAGTATATATTTCTTTGTATGTAAGTAGGCTCCGCTATTAGAGTCCTTCCTTTGTTGGTTGCAAATGTAACCCTGCGCCCTTTTTGGCCCTTGTTTGTGCCAGGCTGCATGCTTTGTTATTTTGTTACCACTATTATATATATAAATAAATACTTATAATTATACCAATTCCATACTGGTGTATGTTGTTTTCCTCTACCCCTAGAGGGGGACGTAACAATACTCATCAGTATTGTATGTGTTTTTATGCGTCTCATCAAGGTGAACCATATATGATTAGATTCTGAAACATTAACAATGTGTACAATGTACTTCACCAGTTGAATACATTTATTACATTTAGTGAGAGTGAATCATTCTGAAGAAAATCAAATGGTTGTTCTACTCAGTGTGATTGACAGGAGAGATGATCAGAGGGGCAGAGTTTTTACCACCATCATTAGATGGGGACTAAAGCATGGGTAGAGTTTCTCTTTGAAGCAGCAGTCAGTGAAGGAGTAGATCAGAGCTGCAGCATCAACATCATAAAAGGAGACCAGACCCTCCTCATAATCCACAAACACCCCCACCTTCTCAGGCTGAGACTTCAGAGAGAGACGGACTGGAGGACCAGCACAAGCTGAGTACTCATTTTCATTCCTCAACCTTATCATCCAGTAACCTTTCTGAGGAGAGTGTGATGTCCCTTCCTGTTGATCGACTCTCTGGCCACTCCTAAATCCCAATCAGTCTTCCCTTTAACCTGAACCTCATAATAACATCTTCCTGAAGAGAAACTCTGCTTTGCTAAGACACAAGTACACGTATCAAATCTCTTTGGATTGTCTGGGAGATTCTTGCTCACATCACCATGTTTAACTTGTTTTCCATCATCAGACAGGATGAGATCTGGTTGTGCTGTATCAGGATCAAGTGTCACCTCCACCTCATACTGCTGGACCCTCTTCAGCTCCACCTCAAGCAGCTTCTTCATCTGTTTACTGAGCGTCTCCTCCAGCTGAGTCACAGCTCTCCCACAGTCCCCTCATATGAAGGTGGACGGACCCTGACTTCTGTCCAGTTCTTGGTGGGTGGAGCAGCGTTCAGGGACATGAAGCTTTGGAGGAGGTGGAGCTGGTCTTCAGAGCGTGAGAGCTGCTCCACCTCAGAGCTTCTCTTCTTCAGCTCAGAGATTTCCTGTTCCAGCTCTTTGATGAAGCCTTCAGCCTGTTCCTCTGTCTCTCTCTGCTTCTCTTTGATCGTGTCGATGAGCTCGGCCTGGCTTCTCTCAACAGACTCCTTCAGAGCGGTGAAGACCTGAACACCATCTGCTATCTCTCTGTCTGCTCCTTCCTTACTGAGCTCCACTGAGCATTCATCTCCTGAATCTTCAGTCGTCTCTTCTGGATCATCTGCTGAATTTCAGCCTCTGTCTTCCCCAGCTCAGCCTTCTTTCCTTCATATCCTTCTTTCAGAGGAACAACATCATGTGTCTTGTGGTCTGAATAGGTGCAGAGCATGCAGACACACACCTGGTCGGTCTTACAGAACAGCTCCAGCAGTTTATCGTGCTTCACACACATCCTGCCTTCCAGGTTCTCCACAGGGTCGATCAGCTGATGTTTCTTCAGGCCTGCTCTTGTCAGGTGACGCTCCAGGTGAGTCTCACAGTAGGACTCAGACACACCAGGCAGGACTTCAGGGCCTTCAGTCTGGTTCCAGTGCAGGCGTCACAGGGAACTTCTCCTGGTTTGACAACTTGTTGCTCTGAGCTGCTGCTGCTGGCTTTCTGTTGAGCTGACTGTCTGAACTGAGCAGCCATCTCAGAGATGAAAGTGTTGACCTGCAGCTCAGGCTTTATGTTGACCTTTTACAGTTGGGACACTGACTCGGGACATTTCTATCCCAGTGTTCAGAGATGCAGGCTTTACAGAAGTTGTGTCCACATGGTATGGAGACTGGATCAGTGAACACATCCAGACAGATGGAGCACAGAAACTGATCTTCAGTCAGCAGACAGCTGGCAGCAGACATGTCTCTCTGAGGACAAAACGTGTGAAAAAAACAAAAACTGTAATGTATATATGATTTAATCTCTTGTATCTGTTTGCTATAAGTGAAATAGATGGTGATACTGAACTCTGCTGATGTATCATGATTATGCGGAGGGTGAAAGATTGCTCAAATTTGTTAAGTTATTGTTCAATGTTAAAGAAATCTCTCTGTTTGTTAATATTATAAATTAATCTGGAAAATCATAGCAGCATTCAGTTTAAACTCTAAGAAACACAATGTGTAAGCTCTAATACTGTGGGGGGATTGTGCCATTGTTGAACAGAGGAGTGAAACCTCCTGCTGAGCATCACTGAAGTTAATACTAGTTGTTAAAAAACAGTAAACGTTATCAGCTTCAAAAGGCAGACAGCAGTTACTACAGAAACAGGTTCAAAGCTCAAGGCTACTTACCACAGTGTGTACAAATTATATAAGATGAAATATGTAATTGTCATGCCTTTTTATAAGCAAAACGTGTAACATAACACCAGATCCCCTGCTTTGGACAGTCCAGAACAAATCTACTATTTAGATTCTACTTTGTTTAATAGAGTCAATTATAAAGATGTTTTCAAATACAGGAAATGTGAAAATTAGCATAAGCTAATGCTAGCTTTGACTGTATACTCTCTAACCTAACTTACACAGAGTTTACATTGTAGTTTTATTTTTGGCTGTTGCTAATATAATATTGTAAGTTGTAATATTCTGTATATGGTAAAATGGATGTAATAGCCAGATTCAGATTTTAGTCCAACTTTGACTAAATATTTAGTAAGTGATGTGTCTGTAGTGCACTCACCAGTGTTTGCAGAGTCCTGCTGTGTTGTTGAGAAAAAGCTGCTGGATTCAGTTGAGTGTTTCTTCAGAGAAACAGAGACTTGTCTCGGCTGCTGCTCTGCTGTCGCTCAGACAAACTTCAGCTTTCATTTCCGGGAAATGGAAACTCTTCTCTTACAGTGTGGTCCCACCTCTCAGTGGCAGTTTGCCAAGAGGGAGTGGAGGAAGAACTGTTGAGGCTTGTTATTTAACTTTGTGACGATGCAGTTTACAGCTGATCCAAGAGGCTTTTCAAATGGTGTATTGAGCATAAGTAGGAATATGTTCTCAATACATAAAGGACATCTCTTTACACATCTGGAGATTTATAGCTATATTTCACAACGCTGTGTTATGGTCCCTGTTTAAGAGCAGCTGGTGAAACATTTCCTCCTCCCTGAACAGACTGTTTGAAAATGGGTCTTGTAAGAAATATGAGGAGTAAAGGCTTGTGGAGTTATACAATAAACACACAACGTCTAAATCCTCTTATTAGATGCGATGTTAATCACAGAGGAACGAACCCGGGAGGAAGACCCGCCCCCCGTCGAGACCGGCCAATAGGAGAGGACTATAGACTATAACTGATGGACAGGAAAAAACGCTCTCTCGCTACCCCGGCCACGCGATAAACAACAGCTGGGAGGATGCTGCGGCATCCCACGCGAACGGGAGTGCCGATCGGGAGAGCCGCACCACTCTTGCACATTCCATTTGTATCACCGTATCATTTGTTTAATTAAATGCTGTTAACTTTTAAATAAGCTTCCTTGGACTCTTTTCAGCTAATCCTGCTCTCAGGTTTAAATCACCTTTAACAGTCTTTTGATTAACATGTTTTGAACATGTTAATCAAAAGACTGTTTTGAACATGTTTAAATGGTGTACTTTTACTCCACTACATGTATTTAATACCTTTAGTTACTTTACAGATCTGGATGAATGATCTGAAATATAATCAAGTCTTAAATCAGACTTTAGTTCCACCTGGAGTAAATTCACAAGCTACCCTGCAGTATACAAAGTCATTCAAACTAGCTGCACCTTTACCAGCTTTGATAACACTTTAATGATCAATCATTATAAAACATATATATATATATATTATTCTGAAATGGACCAATCTGCACAATGACTACTTTTACCTTTGCTACTTTAACTATATTTTGATGCTAATACTTTTCTACTTTTACTTGAGGAACATTTTGAAAGCAGAACTTTTATTGAGTATTCCTACACTCTGGTACTTCTACATTTACTCAAGTACAGATCTGAGTACTTCTCCCACACCTCTGAGGAAAAGTCTAAGAACCTGAATGTGACCCTTGACCTCCATTGAACCACAGCTGCTTTGTTTCTTTCTCCTCAGCTTCTCGTGAGTACTCCATCATCGAGCGCGGCCTGACTTCCTTCCACGATGTTTCCTTCATTCGCTTCGTCAGACGCACGAGCCAGAGAGACTTCCTGAACATCCAGTCAGACGGCGGGTAAACCTCGTATTTGTAAACCTTTGCAAAAAAACTGATTATGATTCTTAAAGGTCTCTTATTGTGCTATTTTGAGGCATCCTTTATTTTAATTTCCTGCTTTTTTACACATTCTCTCTCCAGTACAGGTTAGCTCTGAGTGTTAGCGATGCTTGCTAATGTAAACAAAGACCATATTACGTCCAAAACAGTCGGGCATTGTTTCTGATAGCAACGTTTCTGATAGGGCCGTGGGTGTAAAGCCCGCCCACATTTCAGATATTACGTCATATCGGACGCAAATCTGGATCAGCTCCGTTGTAGCCCCGTTTTTAGAGATTTTGGTACGGAGGAAAAGAGAGAGGGTTTTATTTTCTGACACTTTGTGAGTTCCCTGACACACCGGGGACACATCTTTATCTACAAAGGGCATGAAAAAGTGCACCACCTCTCTAGACCTCGGCCTGGATTTTAAACACTTTTAGGGCCACTTGGTTGACTTTATTTTAAGAACCCGTGTGTATTTTATATTTTCATTTTACATATTTTACATTTTACATATTTGTTTTATAATTTTACATATTTTAAAATTTGGGTTGATGTGATTTTTATTACCAGCACTTATTTTTAAAAGCACTTATTTAAAAAAAAGCACTTTTATGTATTTATTTATCATTTTTTAACACTAATTTTACCTGCATGCCGATTTTAAACAAAGTCAACCTCGGTTCTTTTAGCCAGATGTTTTTAACCCACTTACCAGGTCTTTTACCAGTTGTTGTGGTACGCAGCCTCGGACACCCCATCGGGGGAGACCCCCTCGGGGGGGCAGGATTACAAGTTCTAACCCCGCTGCATACGCTCTGTGCTTCAGCCGCTGCTCTCTTTTATCCATTTTATTGCATTTTCTTAAACATTTTTTAACACAGACCAAACAGGGCTTTTATAAACTTTTATCGGTTTTACTACAGGAGTTTTTAAACAGGTTTTTAAACCAAAAATATTGACCCGAGAGCCCGTGCACCACGCTGCGCTCCTATGAGCGCCGTGCGTTCCCCAAAACCCTAACCAAGTCTTCACCCTAAAATGAATGATTCCCCTCATGGGGACCCCCTTATGTCCCCATAAGGGAGGCGAGTCCCCACACGTGATTGTGTAAACAACTTTTGGTCCCCACAAGGATAGTGATGCTAGGTCACACACACACACACACACACACACACTCACACATACACACACACACACACCCTGTCTGACTTCATATTGAGTGTTTGTGGCGTTAGCATCATTGAATCTATCTCTTAGTCTTGTTGACTAGAACTCAAGGAGGACATTTCCGCTCTAATCGAGGAAATAAATGGTATTTTCTTTATTAAAACCTCAATAATGTGAAGATGATTCACCACATCTTTCTTCCGATACTCCAAAAAAAGAAGAAGGTGTTTGAACGTTTAATGTAGATATTGATTAACAGCTTCATTCTGCAGATCGTTGCTCGGCTTTTAATGAATGAACAACGATGGCTTTGTACAGAAAGGACTCTGATAGAATGAATGACAGGCGTAATAACACAGTATACTTTATTTGAATGACAAATTAATACATAAAAAAACATATTCAAGATCAAAATAAAGTACCTCAGAATGTAACTACAGTAAAAACCTTGACTGCATGTAGTGTAGATGTTTGTCCACTAGGGGGCGACACATCCTCAAAGTTCAATATCTAGAATCACATCTTTACAGAACTCCTTTAATGACACAGGTATTTAAGCATCGCCATGAAAACAATTGTGTTTTCCTCAGAATGTAAATGGAAAATCAGCATTTACTTTAATGAGAAGTTTCAAATGTACGCCTCAATCCAGAAATGCCAATAAGGAGTCACATTAGATTAGATGACTTTATTGTCATTACATAATGCAAGCAGAGTGTAACGAAATTAGGAGGGTCTAACCAGAGTGCAACCAGTCAGTTATATACACATCTACCAGCAGTCTGTACAAAATAAATGATACAAATAAAGGAAAATAGATGTAAAATGTATAAATAAGAATACATACTATTTAAAACACAGCTTACACAATCATCCTCAGTGTGACCTGCACAGTGATCCTTCTTTAAAGATCGTTATGCAGTGTAAATAAACACAACTGAAGCACAAACAAAGGAACATTTTCTATTTTAAAGGAAGACAATACGGCAGGGAGGACACAAAAGCATTTTCGAGCTAATGTAACTTTCCTTTTCAAGTCATGTGTGGCTCTTTCCTCGTCTGTCGATCAGTGAAAGTTAATCTCAACCGTCTCGATCCTGATCTCCCACATTCCTCCCGCTCCTCAGCGATGGACACGTCTCTGAAATCTTTGTCTCTCTCTCTGCCCTGAGGCGACACGTCGGGACTCTCTCTCTCAGAGGCAGTGCAGATATCTGAGGGAACAACGTCAACATGTCAGAACTGCTTTTACTTTCAGGCAGAAGAGAGGCCATGTTGTTCGTGTCCTTTAATTGTCTTCATATAAGGCCAGAGAGAAGAGGTCAAAGCATAAGAGAGTATGCATCAGAATCAGAATCAAGGTTATTGCCAGGTACCTTTAGACATATAAGGAATCTGCTTTGGTATCTGGTGGCGCGAACATGAACAATCTAAAGAAATAAGTTGCAAAGTATATTTGTTAGAGCCAGTATTTTGTTTTTATAAGAAAGGCCACCAAATCGTGACGTCTGTAGTCAACACACTATAAAAGACTACAATTCCCACGGCGCCTCCTTTAAGTGACAGTGATGGGCAGCAACCTGTCAGAAAGACGCTGTAAAGGCACAGTTTTTAACCGTTCAATTACCTTTTAAGTTATTAAGTTATATTTCAAGAAAGAAAGAATACCTAAGTTGTTTGTTCTTTCATTTGAGTTTTCCCTATTTGTTTTGACTATCGTAAAGGCCTCTTTTCTTTCTTGCATGTGTACAAGTTTGTTATTTTATTTTGAGCAAACCCATCGCATCATATCCTCTAAACCACATGTGTCAAAGTCAAGGCCCGGGGGCCAAATCAGGCCCTTGGTGGATTTAATTTCGGCCCGCAGGATAATTTCTAATTACTATTAGATCTGGCCCGCCGGTATATTGCCCGCACACCTTCACTCCATCCTGAGGGTTTCCTCGGCTCAGAGCCTGAGCCCAAACATTGATGAACTTGCACCCAGGATGAGATGCCAAGTATCTGGCTTGAACTAGCATCACAGAGCAGCACACTGAGTTTAATGGATGTTTCCTTCTGCACTTTCTTTCTTGAGACAACAGGGCATGTTTGGTTTGTTCTTTGAGGGAAATAGTTTTTTTGAAGCTGTGGAAAAATGTAATCATAAGAAATGACTCTGGAAAAGCTGCAGATAGAGCCATAAGAAATGAATGCAACTGATTATTTAATGTTTAATGTTGTTTTTATAATAATTTAAGCTTTGTTAGTTCCAGGTTTAATATGTGCAATAAGTTCATTTCAATAAGTTTTGCAATCAACATTGAACCAGTCCGGCCCTCGACTAGTACCCATTTTTTAATTTTGGCCCACTGTGTATTTGAGTTTGACACCCCTGCTCTAAACCATCGGAGGCCAAGCAACTCTTCAACTGTAAGTAACACAAAGATAAAGGAAAGAAAACGAGTTAAAAATGTCTGTTTAAGTCGTCTAGTGGCTTGATAGAAAAATAAGGAAGGAAGCCACGACAATATATATATATAAGGAAAATCAAAAATGCCAAAAATACCAGGATGTACTTCTGCATGGGGTCACATTTTCCATTTAAGCGTGCTTTTCTTAAAGTGTCCGACAGATGCAAATGTATTACAATGGACCACAAGAAGAAACATCTTCACCAACTTGAGGAAACATGTGTAGCGTTTACTAAAAGCGAACAAAACGCTGCAAATAAAGAAACAAGATAAACAACACAGACCCTAAAAAGTGACGCACACAGTTGGGACCGGAGCACTTAGTGATGGTCAGGGATTATAAAGTCTGCCAACTGTCTCTGTTGTTGGAAACTTACCTAAAATAAAAATGTTTATTGACTTATTTTAATAATCCGATCGTATGATTCCTTCCGATATTATTGCAGATCTGCTGCAAGTTAGCGAGCTAACCTAGCATGTGTTGTAACGGGGGTAAAGATGTTTGTTTTGGAACATTTGTGTATTTATAGATGCATCGGGTCTGAAACCGCAACCTATTATGCACATTTTCAGGTGTATATCAGTATGTAGTGTCTCTACTTTAAAGAGTCCTCTCCTGCTGATGTTCAGGTGTATATCAGTATGTAGTGTCTCTACTTTAAAGAGTCCTCTCCTGCTGAGTTCAGGTGTATATCAGTATTTAGTGTCTCTACTTTAAAGAGTCCTCTCTGCTGATGTTCAGGTGTATATCAGTATGTAGTGTCTCTACTTTAAAGAGTCCTCTCCTGCTAATGTTCAGGTGTATATCAGTATGTAGTGTCTCTACTTTAAAGAGTCCTCTCCTGCTGATGTTCAGGTGTATATCAGTATGTAGTGTCTCTACTTTAAAGAGTCCTCTCCTGCTGATGTTCAGGTGTATATCAGTATGTAGTGTCTCTACTTTAAAGAGTCCTCTCCTGCTAATGTTCAGGTGTATATCAGTATGTAGTGTCTCTACTTTAAAGAGTCCTCTCCTGCTGATGTTCAGGTGTATATCAGTATGTAGTGTCTCTACTTTAAAGAGTCCTCTCCTGCTGATGTTCAGGTGTATATCAGTATGTAGTGTCTCTACTTTAAAGAGTCCTCTCCTGCTGATGTTCAGGTGTATTCAGTATTTAGTGTCTCTACTTTAAAGAGTCCTCCTGCTAATGTTCAGGTGTATATCAGTATGTAGTATCTCTACTTTAAAGAGTCCTCTCCTGCTAATGTTCAGGTGTATATCAGTATGTAGTGTCTCTACTTTAAAGAGTCCTCTCCTGATAATGTTCAGGTGTATATCAGTATGTAGTGTCTCTACTTTAAAGAGTCCTCTCCTGCTGATGTTCAGGTGTATATCAGTATGTAGTGTCTCTACTTTAAAGAGTCCTCTCCTGCTGATGTTCAGGTGTATATCAGTATGTAGTGTCTCTACTTTAAAGAGTCCTCTCCTGCTAATGTTCAGGTGTATATCAGTATGTAGTGTCTCTACTTTAAAGAGTCCTCTCCTGCTGATGTTCAGGTGTATATCAGTATGTAGTGTCTCTACTTTAAAGAGTCCTCTCCTGCTGATGTTCAGGTGTATATCAGTATGTAGTGTCTCTACTTTAAAGAGTCCTCTCCTGCTGATGTTCAGGTGTATATCAGTATGTAGGGTCTCTACTTTAAAGAGTCCTCTCCTGCTGATGTTCAGGTGTATATCAGTATGTAGTGTCTCTACTTTAAAGAGTCCTCTCCTGCTGATGTTCAGGTGTATATCAGTATGTAGTGTCTCTACTTTAAAGAGTTCTCTCCTGCTGATGTACAGGTGTATATCAGTATGTAGTGTCTCTACTTTAAAGAGTTCTCTCCTGCTGATGTTCATGTGTATATCAGTATGTAGTGTCTCTACTTTAAAGAGTCCTCTCCTGCTGATGTTCAGGTGTATATCAGTATGTAGTGTCTCTACTTTGAAAAGTCCTCTCCTGCTGATGTTCAGGTGTATATCAGTATGTAGAGTCTCTACTTTAAAGAGTCCTCTCCTGCTGATGTTCAGGTGTATATCAGTATGTAGTGTCTCTACTTTAAAGAGTCCTCTCCTGCTGATGTTCAGGTGTATATCAGTATGTAGTGTCTCTACTTTAAAGAGTCCTCTCCTGCTGATGTTCAGGTGTATATCAGTATGTAGTGTCTCTACTTTAAAGAGTCCTCTCCTGCTGATGTTCAGGTGTATATCAGTATGTAGTGTCTCTACTTTAAAGAGTCCTCTCCTGCTGATGTTCAGGTGTATATCAGTATGTAGTGTCTCTATGGGACATCTCCATGCTTAATGTTCAAAAAGCTCTTTATTTTTTCTCATACTGTCTGTGCTGCAGCACCTCTTTTCACCCTCTGTCTGAAACCAGAGCCCAGTCTGCTCTGATTGGTTAGCTGGGGCTCTGTTGTGATGGTCAACCGCTTAGAGATGTCCGCCCCTTAGCCTATCACGTACAGTGTGTTGGAGCGCTAGCCAATAGAAGCGCGAGTGTTACGAAGTGGGAACTGTGGGATTTCAGCCTTTGCAGACCATTTACATGCACCCAAATATATAACACAATACAGGAAATCGAAACCCTTTAAATGTCTGAATGGAAGTGTTTGCACCGGTTGACCCCGTATTTTCTGGATAACCTGGACCAAAATCCTTTGTGCACACAAGTATGAGGAAGAGGCTCAAAGTTCCAGGTAGCACACTAAAAAGAGAAAAGTATGCGAGTTGGAACGCAGACAAAAAGTCAAGGTGTGTGAGAAGTGGTTTCCTCAGCGTGCGTTCAGACCATTCTTCTTCAGTGAGAACACAACACACGCCTCAGTGGAGAGCAGGTTCCTCAGCACACTGCGCTTTGTGCTGCGTACGTGCCACTAATTCTTCAAATCCCTCCGAACAAAGACGCTTGTCATCAAATTAGCAGAGAACAGTTTGAGCTCTTCTGTCACTCTGAGGAAGAGCAAATGTCCACTTTTGAAGAGAGGCAAAGTCCCTTATGCAGGCAACAGGGAACACCATTTAAGACATATTAAATACAAAGTGCAAAAACTCCAGATATGAAATAATGAGTGTCTTTGTAGTCATGTTTTGTAGACACCTTCTGTCTCTCTGTAGTCATATTTTGACTTTTTATAGACATTTTATGTAACTTCTGCGTCACTTGAGTCTCTCTGTGGTTATGTTGTGTCTCTTTGTAGTCTTTTTGTGTAACTTTGAAGTCCTTATTAGTCTCCTTAGAGTCGTTTTGAGTCTTTTGTAGGCCTTAAGTGTCTCTTTTGGTAATTGACTGTCTCTCTGCAGTCATTTAGTGTCTCCTTGTGGTGATTAAGTGTCTCTTTGTGCCACTTTGTGGACATGTCTTGTCTTATTGTGGTCATTGTGTGTACCATTGTGGTCATTCTGAGTGCCTTAGTAGTCATTTTGAGTCTTTGAAAACATATCACTTCTCTTCATAGTCATTTTGACTCTCTTTGGAGTTTCTTTATGTATCTGTTGCTATTTTCACACTTGTCATAGTTTCTTCGTGTCGTTTTGCAGCTGTTTTTCATGTCTTTGTAGTTGTTTTGGTCTTCTTGCAGCTCCTTTGCATCTGATTGTAGTCTTTTTGTCCGCCCCTTGAGTCTCTCCCCGGTTTATACTTGTGTCTTTGGATGACATTTTGTAGATCTAGGCATTGGTGTTAAGGTCAGCTTTTTGGTGAGCTAAGAGATTCTGTTTCCCAGTCAGCAAAAAAGAAAGTGAAAACTCTGCATTTATATCATTCTGCTCGGAACAAATCCACGAAGAGAAACCTTTCTAACACTCAGTGCGGACTTACCACTTTCATATAAACCTTCAGAATCAAACAGTAGCATTTATATATATCCCCATCTTGTTAGCGGAGCCTTGAAATGGACTCACAAACACAGTGACTGCAGCTCTTTATCCAGAAGAGACACCTGCTCCCTCCTCTTCAGAGTCACGAGACGGAGAGAGAGATCTGAGATCAGCTGGAGAGAGAACAGAGGCCTGCTTCAGCTCCTGGTGGCCCTTCAGGGACGATCAGACGGAGATGTGGCCCAGATACCTCCTCTTCCTCCTCTTCCTCCACTTCCTCTCTCCCTCTCTGTCAGTATCTCTAATGTCCTCCCTTCTGAAGACAGGATATGGGATCCGGGGCTCGCTGTCTCGCTCTTTCTTTCTTTAATGTCTCTTCCTGTCAGCAGCACACAGGACCCAGGGATGCCCGGCTGCACTCGTGGATAAAAAGGCAGTCTTTGTGCCTGAATGTGAGTCCCAACAATGAGCGAGTTAATACAAGCCAAGCACTCTGGATCATTTCCACCGTCCTCACGTCCGTGTTTCTGCTTCCTGAGGTGAAACTCTGTGGACGTGGTTTAGGGGGACATTTATGGCAGGGGCTCTTAAAAAATCAGAATCAGTAAGAATCAGACATCTTGTTTATGTATTACTTATACTATTTTTTACTATATTATTACTTATACTTACTCATATTATTATTATTTCTTGCTCAGAGAAATTGGGATTGGTGAGAGTTGTGACATTTAAAAAATAAAAATATGGGTTAAGTGACAGTTTGATTTTAGAAATGTAAAAATGAAAAAAATGTAATTAAATATAATTAAACTAAATAAAATGTAATATGATAAAATAAAAATAAATAAAACAAATTCAAATACATTTCAAGATTAATAAAAAATGTAATATTAGAATAAAAATAATACAAATGTAAAATAAAATATACAAAAATTACATTTCTTTGACATTTTTAAAGTGTAATATTGAGCATTCTTTGGTAATAATGTAAAATATAATAATACTCAAATGTCTGTCTGCTTTAAATATTATTTTTCACACATAGGAGTCGATATCTTTGATGTTGCCTGCCTAGAATAAAATCATGTTACAGTAGAAACTTCTGTCCATGTGAGACACCTTCATCTCCACGAATCACATGTTCGTTACGTGCATGAGACTTCCTCAGATCAGTATTCACATGCGTCCGTACGCCTCAGATGTTCCTCATTTCCTAACGTCATTGAGACGCTGATTTTGGAGGCAAGGTTACCCATAAACCGTCTGACTCGTATCAATAGTTTCCCCCTTTGACGGAGAAGGCCTCTCTTTAAATGCAAGACATGCCAATTACAGTAAACATGATTAGGCACATTTGGCACTGAGCCAGAATTGGAATAAATCAAGTTAGTGAGCGCAGAAGTTGCCTGAGAAGCTTTTAAATACTTAGGTCTGCAAAAAAGTAATTGAGAATGAATGAGGAATTGGATTTTTCATCAAAATGTGTCGTAAAAAGACTAAAAACAAGAAGTTTTTATTAATTTTTCAATTATTTCTGACTTCCACACACAACAACAAGCCCTTCAACTCATGCAAAACATGTGAATCTTTAGAAATGGGTTTAAATCTAAAATGTGATTAAATCAAAGCTGTAGATATGAACAGGTTTCTGTTGTTCTGATTTGATGAGCGCCTCGTCATGGTTGTCACAGTTGGCTCGGCCCCGCGGCTCTGAGAACAGGATGAGGCAGGTAGAGGAAATAAAAATGTCAATCAAACGTCACCTCAGCTGCACATGTAGAGAGAGGATTAGTTCAGCCTGGCTCAACATCTAAGCTGATGCTTTAACCCCAAATTACTTACAAGAAGTGCAATAAAACATGAAGATGCAAACTCAGAACATGCAGGTATATTCACTTTGATTGTAAGAGCAGGTGCATTTGGTTCCAATGAGTTAAAACCCTGACATTTTTAAAGAAAGAGGACATATTATGCTAATTTCCAGCTTCATATCAGTATGTAGTGTCTGTACTTTAAAGAGTCCTCTCCTGCTGATGTTCAGGTGTATATCAGTATGTAGTGTCTGTACTTTAAAGAGTCCTCTCCTGCTGATGTTCAGGTGTATATCAGTATGTAGTGTCTCTACTTTAAAGAGTCCTCTCCAGCTGATGTTCAGGTGTATATCAGTATGTAGTGTCTCTACTTTAAAGAGTCCTCTCCTGCTGATGTTCAGGTGTATATCAGTATGTAGTGTCTCTACTTTAAAGAGTCCTCTCCTGCTGATGTCCAGGTGTATATCAGTATTTAGTGTCTCTACTTTAAAGAGTCCTCTCCTACTGATGTTCAGGTGTATATCAGTATGTAGTGTCTCTACTTTAAAGAGTCCTCTCCTGCTGATGTTCAGGTGTATATCAGTATGTAGTGTCTCTACTTTAAAGAGTCCTCTCCTGCTGATGTCCAGGTGTATATCAGTATTTAGTGTCTCTACTTTAAAGAGTCCTCTCCTACTGATGTTCAGGTGTATATCAGTATGTAGTGTCTCTACTTTAAAGAGTCCTCTCCTGCTGATGTTCAGGTGTATATCAGTATGTAGTGTCTCTACTGGGACATGTCTCCATGCTTTAATGTTCAAAAAGCTCTTTATTTTTCTCATACTGCCTGTGCTGCAGCACCTCTTTTCACCCTCTGTCTGAAACCAGAGCCCAGTCTGCTCTGATTGGTTAGCTGGCCGGCTCTGTTGTGATTGGTCAACCGCTTAGAGATGTCCCGCCTATTAGCCTATCACGTACAATGTGTTGGAGCGCTAGCCAATAGAAGCGCGAGTGTTACGAAGTGGGAACTGTGGGATTTCAGCCTTTGCAGACCATTTACATGCACCCAAATATATAACACAATACAGGAAATTGAAACTCCCCAAAAAACATAAAAGGGCCTCTTTAAATGTATTTGAATTACATTATCATCTATTTATTTTGTTGTTCTTTTGTGTTGCAATACTTGCCTTTGGAGTAATTCCCACAAATCAGAGATTGAGACTCGTTGTTTTTTCTAACCCTCATCATCCGGACCCCCCATAATCACCGGCTAATGATGAGCTTCCTTTCAGAGGAGGGGGGGCGGGGGGGGGATAATCTGCACATGACAGCTCCATCTCAGTTCATCGCTCTCACATTCAAACACGAGTTAGGGATTTGATACGTGACGAGTCAGGGAGAGAGAAAGGATCTCTGTGGGAACGCCGGGAATCACATCCGACATTCCCCACAGCCTTCTGCAGATAAAAAGACGCACACACCTTAAATAAAGATGCTTTTAATGCTCTGTGAGGTGGAACATATCTTATTTTACCAGTTTGAATTGCTGTGAAGGTTCTAGTATCACCGAGTAATGCCTTTGTTTTATAATAGTTTTTACAGTATGTCTATATTACCTCGTATTTCGCTTCCTCATGTGTTTCTCTGTGTACTCATATGCACCAACGTGAATTCCCAGGATGCACAAGACCTACTTTTAACTGATTCTGATGGGTGCATTGTTAAATAAACATATATATTATCTTGTCTGTGTGTAGTTTTCCATTGCTGCCATAATACAGCTGCAGCAGATTAAAGAGGATTGGCCTGAGATTAGATTAGATATACTTTATTGATCCCAGCATGGTCAAAAAGGCATTGCACCTGAATTATAAGAAACACAAACAGGGAATATATGTATGTTAATAATAGGAAGATATCATTGTTTAGTATAGAAATAGAACATAGAAATGAACAGAATAAGTTAGAATAAACTTACCAGCTTCTAAATAAAGTATAAATAACGATGTATTCATAATAAAGTATTCAAAGTAGTCGCAGTAATTTCACTTTTTATAAAATGGACATACTTGTACTTATACTTCTACTCCACTACATTTTGGAGGCAAACATCTTAGTAATTACTCGAGTACATTTACTGTATTATTCATAATAATAATAGATGTAATTGATATAGCTTCTTCAAGGGACCCAAGGCCGCTTTACATGAGGTAAGGACAGACAAACAACAACAACACAAACAAAGTAAGGCAACTAATTAAGTAAAATAAGTAAATAGCAGTAGGAGTGGAAACAGGGGGACTGTGATGGGTTAGGGGTCAAAGTTCACGGTGAACAGGTGAGTTTTTATTTTCTTGACCCTTTTGAACATGGATTTCTTTTTTTATACCTTGAACGTTACATTTTGCTTCTCTTTGTTATAATTATTATTATCATTGTTTGTTTTGTTTCTAACATGTTCAATAAATTGACTAATACAGAAAAAATGTGCTGCTATATATTACACATTCATAGTTACTTTTTACACAAAAACACATGATGTATGATGAGCTGCGTTACTGTACTGTAGGTATACCAAGTAGAGTTTGTAAATTGAGCCTAA
The DNA here is from genome assembly GCA_031216635.1 of Dissostichus eleginoides. Classification (NCBI taxonomy): domain Eukaryota; kingdom Metazoa; phylum Chordata; class Actinopteri; order Perciformes; family Nototheniidae; genus Dissostichus; species Dissostichus eleginoides. The sequence continues at coordinate 6,820,763 of CM062273.1, forward strand.
ATTGAACAACTACAAGGTTTAAATACTCCTACATGTATTTGTTAGTTTAAAAAGAGGATAATATATAATACTGTAAAAAGAGCCATATGCATACTCGAAGTACATTTTGCTCATAATACTTAAAGTAACATTTTCAATTCAAGAGGTTTACTTGAAAAGGAGCATTTTGGGTCTATTTGTATTTGGACTTTTACTATTTTAAAGGTCCCCTATTATACTGTTTTTCATCAATATATTATAGGTCTCAGATATATACAGAACATGTCTCTGATTGGCTGAAACACCAAACAGATCATTGCAGCATCCCATAATCCCCTCTGTTTCAGCCCTGTTTCCAAAGTGCTGATTCTCTGTCTGTTACTTTAGATGAAAATAAGGAGCCCCTCCCCACGCCCCTCTGAGAGATATTTGGTTAAAAAGAACACAATGGTGCTCTAGGAGGAGATTCAGGTGATAATGTGGGGGGGGGGTTACCTTGGTTGGTGATTGGCTAACGGTTACACAAGCCAAAACATCGTTATGACATCATAAAGTGGCCAAAATCTGATCAGCTCATTTTCAGACAGGTTTTTATAGAAATGGATCAGGACAAAAAGAGAGAGAATCTTTTTTCCTGAAACTTTCAGAGTCTCTTTACACAGAGGGGACACATGTTGATGTAGAAGAGACATGAAGAAGAGGATTTTGCATAATAGGTCCCCTTAAAAAATAACCAGTACTTCTTCCACCACTGCTCTCGTCTGGGTAACATGTTCCCATCCCATCACACGGGTATTTGCTCTGGTTGTAACCATTGGATGTCGATCGTGCAAAACATTTGACCTAAATAGGGACTTAATAACCTCATTCTGGATGAGCAGGCGGGATCAGCGTCCGTTAATCCTGAGCGCCACATCTGGGAGCGAGCCTGGATCCTCAGCTGCTCCTCTGGGATCAACAGAGATTTCAACTCTGAGCAGAGACTCCTGTAAGATTAACATTCTGCTTTTAATCCTTTCGCTTTTTGGTTTCATTTTTATACATGTAAGGCTGTCAGATAAAGTGACCTGCAGTGTGAGGGTGTATTGTGTTCTCAGAGGGATGTTTAAACTGCGTTGTCGAGCTGTTTGTGTTCATTTTGTGCAAAGGATATAATGTGTAGATGTGATTTGATATGACAGGGGGTGCCAAACTCCATATTTTGAAGGAGATGGACTACCAGATAAGGTTATAAGATAAGGTGTTCTTGAGTTTCTCTAAAGGCAAAGAGGAAGAAATACTTTTTTAATAAAATACTGAAACTGATTTTCACATTGATTGATTTCTTGAATACTTACTTGAAGAAAGAGCCCCTTTTGTGTTTAAAGAGGCCGTATTGTGCTTTTTAGGGTTTTACGTACACTAGGTTTTTGTGCGTGGACATTGGACTCCTTTTGACATCACTAACACTTGTGCTGCTATTGGCTAGTGCTCCAACAGATTGTACGTGATAGGCTAAGGGGCGGGACACCTCTAAGCGGTTGACCAATCACAACAGAGCCGGCCAGCTAACCAATCAGTGTAGACTGGGCTCTGGTTTCAGACAGAGGGTGAAAAGATGTGCTGCAGCACAGGCAGTATGAGAAAAATAAAGAGCTTTTTGAACATTAAAGCATGGAGACATGTCACAGTAGAGACACTACATACTGATATACACCTGAACATCAGCAGGAGAGGACTCTTTAAAGTAGAGACACTACATACTGATATACACCTGAACATCAGCAGGAGAGGACTCTTTAAAGTAGAGACACTACATACTGATATACACCTGAACATCAGCAGGAGAGGACTCTTTAAAGTAGAGACACTACATACTGATATACACCTGAACATCAGCAGGAGAGGACTCTTTAAAGTAGAGACACTACATACTGATATACACCTGAACATCAGCAGGAGAGGACTCTTTAAAGTAGAGACACTACATACTGATATACACCTGAAAATGAGCAGGAGAGGACTCTTTAAAGTAGAGACACTACATACTGATATACACCTGAACATCAGCAGGAGAGGACTCTTTAAACAAGCATATATTTAATCTGCCTATATGTTAAATTGCTTAATCTCCTGTTGACCAACTTTTAATTCCAATTTTCCTGAAAATATTCCAACTTCCATATATACACTATAAACACACCTTTCTGGGAAATTACGAGGGGTTTTACTAATACTGATGTAATGTTGTTGTACTACCTGTACTCATAGAGTAGTTAATTGGTGGTGAAAGGTGGTAGATTATTAATGGGAAATATCACTGAGAGAGCCACTTGTTTCTTGGGGTCATCACCTTGGTACCTTCTATGTGAAAGCATGGTTTTGTACCATGTTTGAATACACCAAATAAGATAGAAACATTGTGAGAGAACTGATCCAAAATGGCTTTTAAATGAGCCTTTTTAACCCTTGCAGGAACGCATTCATGCACTTTTCTCATTGTCTCGCTGCCCCGGCCCCTGCAGGTCCGCAAGCCCCCCGTCCCCCCCCCCCACTCACTGGATTATTTTACATCTTCAGAGGCCGACAAATGCTGCTGTCAATCACTCCTCTCCAGTCGCACCTCCTCTCCAGTCTCCACCGGGGCTTCGCATCTGGATCTTTTACGCGTCGCTCGGTCCACGCCCACCGGACTGCCCCCCTCCTCCTCCTACACACACACACACCACACACACACACACACACACACACACACACACACACACACACACACACACACACACACAAACACATACACACACACACACACACACACACATGACTTTCTCTCTCCACAGCTTGGAGACCTGTCGTGCTCGCAACCCTTATCCTTAAATTACGCAGCTCCCAGCTTCCAAAATCCCACATTTTTCTCTTTCTCCACCCTTTTTCCCAATGGCCTTGTTTTGGAGTGATTTGCGCACAGCAGCGCAATAGTTAATGAGTGCCGGATGCGCCCTCGCTCCAGCAGACCGCTACAGTACGAAGATGGCGTCGGAGGGAGCCAGTGGAGAGCAGCCTCCTCCGGTACAAACCCTGGCCACCGCCGTGCTGGGGAGTGTGGACACGGTAAGACATGGAGAGAGGCTTTTATTGTTATTGTTAGGTGGTGAAAAGACGAAGAAATGCCGTGCGCATCTGTGACAATGTCTGGAGAAAAACAAGGGGTTCGGTGTAGGGTGACTCAGAAATGCGACTCTCACACAAGGCAGTTGTTTTATCATATCTTAACATGATTTATTTTCGTGTCGCTTGCTTGTTCCGGATCGCAGAGGAACCGTGCAGTGTAGTCCGGTTGTAGCTCAGATATAACACGGCTGTAAACGGGGTTACTACGCAGAGACTTAGAGATGTGAGGCAGGCTGCAGGACGCTTACATCTGGAAATACAAGCTTTCTATCGAGGTCTGCTCCATGGAGAGACTGTATTCCTCCTTTTTGATTTCTTACACGTTATATTCACCTGGCTTGCAGAGCTGATTGTGGCATTGAAATGGTTATTTATTTACTGAAGTGGTCCACAAAGCAGACCTACGTGATTCCTTACAGGCTTCCATAGTTTGTAAAAGCTCACCTTACAAAACCCTATACAGTTTGGGGGTTAGGGGATTTATTTAAAAGAAGTCTTTCTGTTGAGTCTACACACACACAGTTGTGATTTCTCACAGGTTGCATCATGAAAATAGAGGCTTTTCATCAAGGTTTGCTGTTTATTTGCTCCCTGAAAAGATTTTTTTCCACCTTTTTTTATTTCTTGCACTTGATATTCACCTGCAGAGCTGATAGGGGAAAGAAAATTGTTATTTCCTGAAGTGGTTCACCACAAATCAGACCTATATGAGTCCTTACAGGCTTCCATAGTTTGTAAAAGCTCACCTAACAAAGCCTTCCACTGATCGTCAGACCATTGACTCAAGACAACTCAAAGTATTTCTTGAAAACTAGTCCCTTTTGTTGAGTTGTACCCAAACACGGCTTGCAGCATGACAACTGAGGCTTTTCAGTGGATGATTACTCTCTGAAAAAATAGTTTTGGAGCTGATTGTGGCATGAGAATGGTCATTTAATGAAGTCATTCTTGAAATCTAGTGCTTTTGTTGAGTTTGACCTGTTTACACACACATAGTTGTGATTTCTCACAGGTTGCAGCATGAAAATAGACGGTTTTTATCCAGGTTTGTGGTTGATTTGCTTCCTCAAAATAAAACGTTTTCTTGCATATAATATTCAGCTGTCTTGTAGAGCTGATTGTGGCATGAAAATGTTTATTTACTGAAGTGGTCCTCCTCCATTGATTCCTTGGCTTACAGGCTTGTAACAGATAGCTCCACACAGGTTAACACAGATCTTTGGACCATTGACTCAAGACAACTCAAAGTAATCCTTGAAAACTAGTCCTTTTGTTGATTTGCACACGTTTACATACACATAGTTGTGATTTCTCACAGGTTGCAGCCTTAAAAAAAGAGGGTTTTTATCCACGTTTGTAGTTGATTTGCTCCCTGAAAAGCTTGCACCTTGCCTGCAGAGCTGATTGTGGCATGAAAAGCTTATTTTCTGAAGTGATGATCCTCCAATGATTGCTTACAGGCTTCCGTAGTTTCTATCAGCTCACCTAACAAAGCCCTCTGCAGGTTTACACTGATTGTCAGACCATACACTCAAGACAGCTCAGGGTATTTTCTGTAAATCTAATCCCTTTGTTGAGTTTAACATGTTTACACGCACATAGTTGTGATTTTTCTCAGGTTGTGCCAGGCAGCGGCTCAACATCCCTCTGTGCAAATTGATCAATCACTTGCTCCGTACGCTGTGAGGTCATGAACACCCCCCCCCCCCCCCCCCCCATGATGTCAGACTGTTGTTATCCACCTGACACCTGAAAGGATTTTATTCCACCTTTTTTTATTTCTTGCACATGATATTCACCTGCAGAGCTGATTAGGGAAAGAACATTGTTATTTACTGAAGTAGTTCACCACAAATCAGACCTACATGAGTCCTTACAGGCTTCCGTAGTTTGTAAAAGCTCACCATATACAGACTGTTGTTATCCACCTGATGCAAAAATGGGCAGTGATGCTTTTGCAACTCGAGTTTCTGTCCTCGTTCTTTTTTGTTTGAACTCTTGTGTGCAATACCAACACAACTCTCTTTAAAAAAGAGGTAGGCTGGCGATAGAAGCAGTGCATTGTGGGGGTGTTGAGATGGGGGTTAGCGGTGAGTTGAGGAGATGTTGGTGGGAGAAAAATCTGCGGGGGTGGATGCAGGGCAGGCAGAATCAGAATACCTTTATTAGCCCCACGGAGGGAACATTTATGTTGTTACAGAAGACAAGAGCCAAAGACAGCTTAATGTTACCTAAGTAGGATGCATACAAAAAAGTTTAAAGATACAAAAAAATACACAATTTACAAAATACACATCCTGTAACAGTTCTGAAGAACGAAGAAGGTGGGAGAGGGGGGTGCCCTGTTCACCAGACACCTTTCTAAATTGGTCTTAATTTCAGTGACTCAGCTGGCATAGCTGGGAGTACCATGTCAGCTCCCCCCCCCCCTCTTCCGCGCTGCTTCGAGGCTACTTTACACAGAGATGGCAAAAGTACACACATCCTTTACTGAAAATAGAGGGCTTTTATCAAGGTTTGTTGTTTACTGCTCCCTGAAAAGATTTTATTCCACCTTTTTTATTCTTGCAAATATATACACCTTTTGCTTGCAGAGCTGATTATGGCATTACAATGGTTATTTCTGTAAGTAGTCCTTCTCGAATGTTGCCTTACAGGCTTCCGTAGTTTGCAAAAGCTCTACTAACAAAGGCCTTTCATTGGTTGTCAGACCATTGACTCAAGACAACTCAAAGTAAAACTAGTCCCTTTTGTTGAGTTGTACCCAAACAGGGGTTGCAGCATGAAAACTGAGGCTTTTTATCGAACTCAGTGGATGATTACTCGCTGCTAAAATAGTTATTTCAACCTTTTCTTGAGCTGATTGTGGCATGAGAATGATAATTGAATGAAGTAATTTTTGAAATCTAGTCCTTTTGTTGAGTTGCACATGTTTACACACACATAGTTGTGATTTCTCACAGGTTGCAGCCTGAAAGTAGAGGGTTTTTTATCAAAGGTTTGTGATTGATTTGCTCCCTAAAAATATGTATTTGTTGCGTTTCATATTCAGGTGGCGTGCAGAGCTGATTGTGGCATGAGAATATTTATATACTGAAGTGGTCCTCCTCCAATGAGTCCTTACAGGCTTCCATAGTTTGTAACAGTTCCTCTTACAAAGCCCTACACGGGTTAACACTGATTTTAGGACCATTGACTCAAAACAACTCAAAGTATTGCTTTAAAAAGAGAGAGAGAGAGAGAGAGAGAGAGAGAGAGAGAGCATATTCACAGCTGTTCATCTCCTCACAGCTCACTCTGCCTTCTGATTACTCCTTTTCTTCATGTGTCTTTGTTTGTTTTTACATTTGATACTACTTTAAATTGTTTAATGAATGAATTATTATTTTTATTTTTTTCTTCCCTTATCCTTCACTACTGAATTGTATTATCCTTGACGCTTTGGCAATATTGTTCACCTGACATTCATGCCAATAGAGCATATTGAATTGAGAGAGAGAGAGAACCCTCCTCTACTGCACTGCTTCAAGGCTACTTCACATCCAGCAGAGAGGTGAACAGGTGCTCTGGAGACATGGAGACTCCTCAGCGTCCGTACATCTCAATCTCTCCTTTCTCCAGGATCCAACTTCCTCCTTTTTGCACCCTCCACCCCCCCCAGCTAAATTAAGCTCTTTGCTCTTTGCTCACCCCTGTAAGACTCTCTGTTGTTGGCGGGGGGGAAGTTTCTCATTCCAAAGGACTCAGAAGGGCCGACCCTCATCGTCCAGAGAGGGGTCAGAGGTCAATGAAAGGCAGCCCACCTCCCACTCGTTTGCAAAGCTCATCTGCAGCCTTTTGTGATGAAGGAAACAACATTTTTTGTAGATAATGAGTTGAGTTTTCGTCAAAGATTTTCATTTAGGTAAAGGAAAACCCACCTGTTTCCAAACGCACTTTGGCCAATAAAGAAAATCGAACTTTGAAACTCATGTTTGGTCAGATCTCACGTTTTTTTTAATTACAAATGGCCGCAATCCTCGTCCGTAGAAGTCGACGCAGTTGCTCTTACAATGGTTTCGCTTTTTAAAAAGTATTCTTCTTGCAGGTTTTCTAGCTATTTTCTACATCCTCATGGTTGATTGCACATTTTTGGAAAACAGCTTACACTTAATGAAATGTATTGTAGAAAGGTCTGTTAATGCAAGGCTAGTTTCAGCACATTTCAACAAGGCAAGTGGAAGTACTGAAACGACTTTAAAAAGCATTAGAATACAATGACAAGGAAAATTAAGTGACTATCTGTTGCCATTGGAGGTGACATAAGGGCCCACTGATAGAGTATGGCATCGTTTATATATTTGGAGTAGGGCTACACTATTTATGTAAGGCTAACTTATGTTAAAATGCTATTTTTAATGTAATATTGTGAGTCTGCAGAGAAGTCCTGGCCTACAAATAGCTTTCTCTCAAACATTTAACATATGGAGAATTATTTTGCAATATCGTGAATCCTATCGCAATTCCAATATTAGTCAAAAAACTATTTGTTATTTTACCAAATTGTGCAGCCCTTATCTGCAGAATTATAAACAATGTATCTCAGTTTTTCTCCGTTGTGCATACACATAAAAATGCTTTATACCATGAACACAATTCTCAAAACTTGTCCAATGTTTGTCTAAATCGACTTGGACTGAAATCTTAAGCCTTTTCCCCTTCTTTTTTGTTTTAAATGAATGTGATCTGAGGCAACATTATAAGGCCAAGAAACCCAATAGGTCACATGATTAAGATATTTCTTTGGTTTACCTTTCAATGTTTGCAAGTGTCTAAAGGCTAAAATAGCTACCTGTAATGTAAAGCCGTCTAACCACCTGTTGTTGGCTGTGAAGGCCAAAACTGTTTTAGCCAGGGGTGAAAGTGGTTTGAATTTCTTGCAGGTACTATAATGCTACCCCGACCTTCATTTCCCCATAATGACACTTGGTCATTATGGGGAAAAGAACACCCTTCATGCAGATCTAGATCCCTCCGCTTCGCGTCGGGCTCCTGATCAGCCTGTCGGGTGTTCTTTTCCCCATAATGACCGCGTCGCTGCACATTATCCCTTACTAAAAATATTGTGTTCTGAGTAAGACTCCTCAGGGTGCATCTGAGATTAGAGGGGTGCACCAGTAGTAGGGTTACGTTGTTTTTGGCGATCGTTGACGGGGGGGGGGGATATTTATGTTATCCCCCACTGTCCACACGCCGCGCGCGCCGCGAAAAGTCCCGCCCTCCCTGGTCGTCGCAGCTGTGCGTGGACGTCGCCCCGCGCGGGGAGAATGAGATTAAAACAACCCTCAGCCCGACATTAATCAAGACGGAACCAAACAATGTTCCCCGGCCCGGCTGTCACATTGATACATCATTGTGGCCGTTGAGCCAAAAAGTTTGGCCACCCTGTTGTAGGACATTAACGATAAAACAGAATATTGTTGTTCTATTTTTAGACATCTCGCGATCGACTGGGAATCTCCCCGACTGGTTGGGCACCCCTTATAGAGATATACAGTTTGCTAGTTAGCTAACTTATTATATTCATCATGGCCAGGTTCATGTCCATTCTCTGGGCTAAATAAGCATCATCACCTGTGTCATCTGTGGGCGTTGTTTTTCTAATTTTAAGCACATTCTGAGTTTCTTCATCTCTCTCCTTTCTCTTAAACATCTGAAGAATCGTCGTTTGCATTTTTGCTTTAATTACCACGTAGCCTAATTTTCTAGCTGTCACTCCATTCTTTTCTCCTGCCGCTGTTCTGATCAAGTGGGAAAAAGCAAATATTGCTCTGATTGGGTCTGGGCAACAAACGAATTTGCATAATTTCCCAGCAAGCATTGGGCTCATATACCTTACAGAATCAAACAGGCTGAAATCAGCGTAAAAAAGATGTAGAGAAATAAAAAATGCATTTTTTGGAACATTTCAATGAGGACACATTATAATAACACATAAAAAAAATAGACGATATCACAACCATAAGTGTAACAGACATCAAGAGATATTGGTATATATACCCTTCATCAAAACCGGTATTGTAGCCAACATGAGACGGTTGGACAAGCGAAATGCGAAATGCGATTGCGACTAGATGCGCTTGTGACAGACGCTCAAATTCCACGGGTGGAGCTTGAGCTAGAGCTGTCAATTCTTCCCGGTCCTCCGGACCGCCTGGAAATCTCTTTCCGGTACTAAGGACCGGGTAGGACCGGCACACTTTCAACCATGGTTTTAGCCTAACTCAAGTTCACAGCCTCTTCCTCTGAGCTGAAAGAGAGATGAAATAATAATTGAATGCATTTAACTAGCTTTAACTATGTGTACTTTTACATCTATTAACTTTAAACACTGAATGTCCTGATTCAGAATAATCAAGTTTAGTAGATTAAAATGTTGATTTGATATGATTATAAGATTCTTAAATTGATGTGAAGTGATCAGCTGATTGAAAAAAGAGTCGCCGCTTTGTGTGTCCTTGTTTATCTCCAAAAACATCCAGGTTTATTCATTAGTGTTGCAGAGTAATGTGTCTTTCAATCACAATCGATATTTGTCTGAGAGAGCACATTAACCAGAGAGCAACGTTTAATTTGAGGGTTTTACAGATTAATGTTAATTATCTACAGCTCATCTGCTGCCTGTCTTAACTAGTGACGGCTGCAAATGAGAAGCGTGCTACTTTTATGTTTTCCGTTGCTCTTCAATCAATAAAAAGGAGTGAGGAGAAATGGCTGAATCGAGCATGAATAAAAACCCTAACCCTAGGAATCAGTTCGAAAATCAAGCCGGCTGTCAAAAGCTAGTTTTAACAATCACCTAGTTGAGCCATTATTCGATAACAAATAAAACAGAGCTACCCAAAACTATTGGATATTCTCTTATTACATGAAAAAACTTTGGGCACGACTACAAAGAGTACAGTAGGTCAAAAAGGAAGCAGGTAGTCGATGTGCAAAATCTAATGAAAGTCAACAATGGACAGTTTAAGGAGCTGTTTTAAAGGTCACCTATTATGCAAAATCCACTATATCATGTCTCTTCTACATCAACATGTGTCCCCTCTTCTTCATGTCTCTTCTACATCAACATGTGTCCCCTCTGTGGAAAGAGATTCTGAAAGTTTCAGGAAAAAAGATTCTCTCTCTTTTTGTCCTGATCCATTTATATAAAAACCTGTCTGAAAATGAGCTGATCAGATTTTTGCCACTTTATGATGTCATGACGATGTTTTGGCTTGTGTAACCATTAGCCAATCAGCAACCAAGGTAACCCCCCCCCCCCTTACCACCTGAATCTCCTCTTAGAGCACCTTTGTGTTCTTTTTAACCAAATATCCCTCAGAGGGGCGTGGGGAGGGGCTCCTTATTTTCATCTAAAGTAACAGACAGAGAATCAGCACTTTTGAAACAGGGCTGAAACAGAGGGGATTATGGGATGCTGCAATGATCTGTTTGGTGTTTGGAGCCAAACACTTCAGAGACATGTTCTGTATATATCTGAGACCTATAATGTATTGATGAAAAACAGTATAATAGGGGACCTTTAAGGTTTTCTTTCTCTTTTTCTTAATTAGTGTGGTGAACCTGCTCTCATCACCTTAATGTTTGTGTCTCTTGTCCTGTTATTTTCAGAAGATTAGTCAAATATGATCATAAACAATGGCAACAAGTACACAATTTAGACTAGGGGGAATATACATTTCTTTTTAAAGTGTTACTCAGCACCAGGTCGTTCAGCATCTTCATCTTCAAATCTGACTTTAATGTACAAACTTCGTAGCTTAGCAATATTCTGCAAAAAATGTTAAGTCAACCACTCCAAACTGTCGGATAATATCTCACTGCATTGAAATAATGTACTACAGTAAGTACAGTCGGTCAAAGTTGTAGCAAGAAGTCGGATCTGCACTCCAAAAGTTACTGAAAGATACACTTTTATTGATAAAAAGCTTAAAACTAGAAAATGAAGCACTTTGTGTGAGTACATTTTCGTTAAGAATGTGACTCTTAATGGCACTTTGTGATTTTGACGCTATTTCAGTGAAACAAAGCCGTTTTTCAACTTAAAGGATTTTTGCTTCTTTCTTGTACACAACACTTATAAATACACTTTGATATATAACACTTTTCAAGTGATGAAGGTTTTCATAATTTGTTTCTGTTTCACCCCATGCTCTGATAGTCTGACTGCTTGAGTTCGATAATAAGCCAAAACGACATTACACTAAGGTTCTAGAAACAGTTGGATTTTCGTTTAAAATGTCACCTAATGACGCTCATTATTTTAAAGTTGTGCAGCACTATTGTTTAAATGAAGCCTGAGAGTCTCTGTTATTCTTACATGCCGCCATGTTGGAGAAGTGCCATTAACACGAGTGGCTGTAATGTCATCGCTTCTTCTTCTTCTTGACGACAACGTTTCCGCTCTTTTCAAACAAGAGGGGTTTCATATTACCCTGTAAACCAGTTGGAGAGGTCATCAGAGAAGATTAGGTATAATTGTGCCATTTACTAAAGGGTCAGTTCACCCAGATTATCCAACAATGCAACCATGCAGACACATTTTTGGTGCCAGCGTTTAGAGATATCTGTCTGAGGTTTACTCTCTCATACTAATGCATGGAGCTCAATGGGTTTGGTTCATGGTGCTCTTAGCTAGAGTTGCACTGACCCGATTGGATTGGTATCGGTGCTGATACTAACCCAGTTAAGTGGACCGGTAATCGGCCATGACGTGACCGAGTTATCTGCTCTTACCATATCAGTTACCTTCATTCAGTTGTTAGTTCAATCATTGGGCTCCTGTTACCTTACATACGTCTTCTCCTTGGTTTTTAAAAGACATTTCATTGGTATTTCTGCCTTATTAGATAGTGAACGCTCCCAGAAAGGAAGGAAGAAGGGGTCTTTGGTTGTGTTAAAGTTCTGCCTGCTGGTACTAAGATAAGATAAGATAAGATGGACCTTTATTAATCCCCGTTGGGAAATTCAGGTATACTCACGTTTTTACAATAAGCGGCTTCTTCAGATGCACCTATATACACTTATTAATGATTTCTCTGTAGTGAGGTATAAAAAATATGTGTACAGTTGTTGTTTTTCACCTGTAGGGAACTGAAACAGTGACGAAGGTGGATTCAACAATAGAAATAAAATGTTTTGTTAACCTTTTTTAATCTTTTTATAGCAAAAAACAAAACATTCCCTTCTTTTAGCCTCTCAAGCAGAAGGATTTAGCTTCTATTCTTTGTTTTATGTGACATTATTTGTTGAACACCTTGTGAAATCCAAATAGGTCCAATTGACAAGCAATTCAAAGCTGTGGGCAAACGTGAGGTATCACCTGTCATTATATGTTCTGACAATCATTTGACCAATTTAGGGAGATACCAATCAGCAGATTTATAGTTTGAGTTTCGTTTGCTTTGATCCACAGGCGCCAGTTTCCTCTGGACTTCATTGGAAAAAGTTCCTTTGAAGACAGATATCTCAAAACCTGGACATATAAAATGAAAACCAAGTCTCATACGTTGTTATTCCCACAATTTATGACCTCTTTTCCTTGTAACTCCTCCCAGGCGTCTAATAAGAGGCTTTAATATCACCCACATTTGTTCTCGCAGCAATGGGACAAGAGTCTATTAGAAACTTACTGACCGTAGCAAGCGTTTTTTGTTCAGCAGAACAACGAGTGGAGGACAGAAAGAGCAGTTCTCGTCCCTGGTGGCTTGGTGTGAAGCGACACGGGTCTTATTAAGTGGACCAGGTTTAACAGTGTTGGGAAAATAGTGAATGTACTCTTCCAATATCAGAGTCCACATGATAACAAAGGTATCCCAACTGTAGCTGAGTACATGACAGGATGTATGATTACCTAGAAGAGCATCAGGACTGTTTTAGGCATATGATAGCTATGTGATTAACATGATGATTCAGCCTCTATGGAGATAGACATATGACAAGCATGATCATTTCTGACGTGGAGCTAATCTGAACTAAACATTGAATACTGCTTTATCTTCCTCCATCTTGTGACTGTGTAACTCCCTCTCTTGGATATCAGCATGTGAAGGACACTGTTCAGGAACTAGTTGATGCTCTGTATGTGATGACTACTTCCATTCTGGAGAGGATCAGAAATACACGGATCCTGAGATTGAAGCTCAAGCCGGGGACCAGTGAGATTGTTCTAACAAACAGCGAGCCTCAGCACACGACTCATGGAACAAATTAGTGTTCGCTTCCCTCACCTGCTCACTGTGCAGAAATGTCAGAGAGAGAGAAGCAGTCGTCAGGTCTCAGGTCCGCCGTCCATCAAACCTCCCTGAGTCGACCAATTCTCTGAGTGATGAACACTTCCAGGAAAAAACGGGGGGCTCGAGGATCGATTATACGTCAGGCGAATGAATCAATCCCTTTGTAATCTCTCCTGGTTTTATTTCCAGGCTTGCCGTGATGGCATCAGAATAAAAAAACACGGTTTGACTAAACTGAAACACGTGATTGACGCAACACTTTTCCAACTCAAAGGTTTAAAATTAGAGCAAAAAGACACAAAGATGTTCTTGTATTTCTTCTTTCAGCTTCTCTTCAAGGGGTTTCCTGGCTGTTTAAAGCAGGGAGCGTTGGTCTGTTTATTCATATGGATTTATTACCTCTGTTCCCGTTGTCTGAGCATGAACTTTTCCCCCTTTGCGGTGAAATAAACAACGTCACCGCAGCGTATAAAGGACACACAGAAGGCAGCAGCTTGTTGAAATCTTACACCGGCCTGCTCAAAGTCATTTTCTGAGCGAGGGACCTCTGCAGACGTGTCGGACTCCTTGATGAAATGGAATAATCTTGGCCGAGGTCTCGATGTAGGCTTGTAAATCAGGCCTTAAATGGCCAGCTGACAACTGCACGTCAGCGAAACGAGCAGGTAGCAATCGGCCTGATGTGGAGCAGAAGCAGAGGCGCTCTTCGATTCCTCCGTTTCCTCTGTTTCCTCCGTTGCCTCCGTTTCCCCGCTCCAGTCTTTGTTTTATTAAGGTTTTAGTGAACACATAGCTCGGTGAAAAGCTTCCAGATATTGAAGATACAGCTGGAAGTAGCTTTCTCAGCATATGACTGAAACGATCTCCAACAAAGTAACTGCATAGTCTTCTGTCATTGGTTTTAGTGAAGCCTTCTGGCCTCTTTATTTGAAGTTACATCACTTTTTTTGGACTCTTCAACCAAGAATTGCTCTCATTTTCCTCACTGAGGTTTTGCTTTGAATGAATCCCTTTCAAGGTCCCTCGACACAACAATTTGACGCTTTGCTTTGGAATTTCAACTATATAAAATGCTGTCTTTAAAAGCTGTCTCACTCTGAGGGGTCGAAGGTGAACAGGACAAACTGTACTGTAAAAATCATGATGTCTTGAGGAACATTTCTTCTTTGTTTGTTGTTGAATTTAACGTCTGAAAAAATAAAATAGATCAAGCTTCTGTCACATTTCTGACATTTCTCTGAGATGTTTTGGACCTAATTCCAGTACAAACTGTTTTTCTCTAATTATATTTGTCCAATTTAACAACACCCTATTAGACACAACCATGGCAGCCATAAAAGCAAGTAAAACATGTCTTAATGATGGAGCAAGTACTTGTAATGGAGTAGTTTTACTCTGAACAATTTTAATTTGGCGAAGGTAGAAAGGAAACAGGACAAATTGTTTTCAAATGGGTACAAACCATTAAAGAAAATAATAAAAGCCCCTTTATTTACAGCCATGTCTGCTTCTATAAACTCTGTAATTGTTACTGCACAGAAAATGGGATTCACCGTGAGAGGAAATAAAAAAGTTGGAGATACGTTTGACTTCACTTTAAACATTCCTACGTCCTTTAAACAGACTAGACAGAGGCAACACAGCTGTTTTCCTTCATAAGTAGACGGGAAAACACTTTTAATGACATCAGGGGGAAGAATAAAGTGTTTCTGGTCACTCCAAATTACAGTCATCTGCACCCCTTATCCCTGCGGCCTCTCCTGACCAAATAGCTGCCTAATGACCTTATCTAAATGTAATTACACCTTAATAGCTTTGAGGTAGGACGGGACATCGAGCCTAATTTGAGGGCTGCACCTAATGAGACCAGGTGGAGACGGGAAGTAAGTGGAGCATTTGTCATGTGAGCAACTTCTTTCTACACAAAGTTGGTGCAATGAGTTCTTTGGTCGTACTTTCTCATGATGAAGAATAACCAATTATTTTATAATATTCATTATGTTTGGTGGTCAAATCTTTGAAATCAGACCCTTAAGACTTTGAGGCATTTTCAAAGTAAGATAAAGGTCTCTACACACCAACCTGAGACCAAAGAACGCGTACCGAAGGCGTCCCGACTTTTACGTAAGCTACGTCAGGCTTCGTTGGCTTCGTCGGATAAAGCCGCCCGCCTACGAACACACCGCAAATACTTCAGCCGACGAGTGGCAATAACTCTCCTTACCAGCAGGCGGCGGTAGTGTGTATTCGTCATTCAAAAGAGGCAACAACCGGAAGACAGACTGCGTTTTATACACCGAGAGAAGAAGAACAGACTTAGTAATATAAACAGTTGATCAGTTGGTCTTCACTTTCTTCATTCCATGCCGTCATGATAAAAAAGAAACTCTTGCGTCCGGGTGAGATGAAAATGAGGAAGATTAGCCGTCTGTGTGTGCCTTCTTATCGTTTGTTTTGGTCCCTCACTTCCGCTTCACTTCTGATGCACTCATTCGCTAAGCTGAACAGCCAATCAGAGTGATTGATTTGTCCCGACGTTCTTTGGCCTCCCGCGGCCGATTCAACATGTTGAATCGGCGGCGGGAGGAGGCGGGAGGGTTGAAAATGTGCCGTAAAGAGACGACACACCAACCTGAGTAGTGCGACGCGAATGCCCGACTGCCTCTGACGGCTTCGGACGGCCTCTGACTCCCAAAGTCGGGCCGGTGTGTAGAGGCCTTAAGATAAGATAAGATGTACTTTATTAATCCCAATTTGTGAATTGTTTTTGTTACAGCAGCATAAAACAAAACAAGGCATTGCACATAATAACAAATTAAAAGAGTAGAAATAAATAATTCTAAAACAGGGTGTCCGCGGGGTCTTAAAAATTATTAAAAGTTGATAAATCGATTTAGCGAAAATGAAGGCTATTAAAAAGTATTAAACGGCATTTTCCAAGGTATTACATTTTGTAACTTTTCAATAAGTATATAAATTGTCCAAAGAGGTTGTATTCTAAAGTCTGCCTGAATGTAATCATTGCGTAGGTGTGTAGTGTGATTCTGTGTAGTTTATTTATGGCATCCCGTTGGATTTGACGTCATCTGAACAGGACATCGCGCGCTCACTGCTTGATAGCGCGCGAAGGTCCGTTTACGCCGGTTGTTAAACAACATCGTTATGGGGAAATGCAAGTTTGCGTCCAAATGGTTGGAAGATAAGGAGGAAGGACAATCAATACTGTATATAGTCAATGTGAGGTAAAGTGTGTCGCCAATGTAACCGGTTAAAACTCAAAGTGGCGATGAGGTCTTAAAATGTATGGAAAGGGTCTTAAAAAAGGTCTTAAAAGGTCTTACATTTGACTTCAGGATTCCTGCATATACCCTGTAAAATATAAACATCTCAAAATAGAAATAGAAATAACGCAGCAATAGAGAGTAAGAAAAATATACAGATGACCGTGAAGATAAAAAAATCTATAAACGGTCTGACAAATAAAAAGGTAGCTTCTATAAAGGTTTATTTTTTAGTTTGTGTCTTGGCTGTTGGGCTCCTTCTTGGTAATTATGTCGATGACATTTCAGAGTTTATTTGACTGACCAACACTTTGGCCCGAAGGGAACCTAGCTTGAAACAAAAAAAGTGTATTTTTGGTTGACATTCGTGATAACCAGAGGATGATCTGCTGACTTCTCATGTAAAACCAACAACAGTTAAACATGTGATCTTGCTCGCATAACTCCAACTTCAAAAATCTCTTTAATCTGAGCTATAATTTCAGAGAAATGCTAACATGCTAATGGTGCCATACTGTGTTGTCATGTTAGCATGTTTGTGTTGTTCTTGCGATATCAGCACTCTCAGTATTGTTTTCTCAGATTTTGTACTACTGGTCATAGCAGTGGTTTTGGTTCTCTACAAGTCAGACACATGTGCTATTCTAGTTGTCTCACGGCATTTCGTGTTATAGTCACGAAATGAATCTATTGATTCGTGTTCACCAACACGATTTTGCCATTTTTTTCGTGTCACACAGAACGATTTTAAAAGCAATGCAAATAATAACAAATTAGAAGGAAAAAAAGATTTAAAAAAATGCAGATTTCAGTATTCTGACACAGAACGATTTTAAAAGCAATGTATTTCTATTGGTAGTATGTTTCGTGCCTGCGACCAAATAATAACAAATTAGAAGGGAAAAAAGATGACAAAAAATACAGATTTCAGTATTCTGAGGCTCTGAGCCATTTCTTTTCCTCGCAGACGGCAAAAAAAACTCCGACATTATACGATTTAAAATAAAAGGGATAGGGTTAGGCTTAGGGTAAGATATTGAGTAAGAACATGTTTTTATGAACCACACAGCTTCCGGTCTTCCAAGACCCGACTGGACAAAAAGACGTGGTGGAGGCACAAAATATACTACCTATAGAGAACCACAGTGACGCGTCCTAAAACCCGGAAGTAAACTTCTTCCGGTTCCATCGTCAAAAGACAACGCAATTTCTCCATAGGGTTTTGGAAAATAGCTCAAAATAAGGTCTGTGGTTGAAACACATTTAAGAGAGGGATCACGTTTTGTTCAGCCAGATAATCTCCACATATCTACGCTACTTTTATAATTTTCGAATCATAAATCTAGTCGCCAGAAGCAAAATGCTAACGTTATGCTATAAAGGAACTACAAGCTAGAACGGCAGGGTCGCACTACTCAACGTCACGCCAACTTAAGATCGCCAAACAAAAACGACTATTAACGACTATAAATGATGATTGTCAGATAAAGATATAGATACTAAAGATACTAAAGATACTACAGATACTTAAGATAGGCATATACTCTCTTTCAAGCAGAACACAGGGGGAAAGAAATTTAGCGGGAGTGTTTACGTAATCGGCGTAATGACGTGCAACGGCCTCGACCATTTCTGTAGTCCACTAATGCCACTTGTTAACAACCATCGTTTTTCCGACACGTAAACTCTTCAGAAATCACCAGCGGGGTCACTGCTGATGTATTTAATGTGGTAGAACAAAACGTGATCTATCTCTTAATTTTGTGTCAAACACAGACCTTATTTGGAGCTATTTTCCAAAACCCTATGGAGAAATTGCATTGCTTTTTGACGAAGGAATCGGAAGTGGTAAAAATGCTAACTTACTTCCTGGTTTTAGGACGCGTCACTGCGGTTCTCATTGCTTTTAAAATCGTTCTGTGTGACACGAAAAAAATGAGGAAATCGTGTTGGTGAACACGAATCAATAGATTAAATTAATTTCGTGACTATAACACGAAATGCTGTGAGACTGGGTTGGATAATGATGACCTGTACAGTTGGCTTAGTGTATTGATGGAGAAACGTTTAGCTAATATGCTATTTGTTAACGTGCCCAAACTACAGTGGTGGAAAATGTATCTAGATATAATACCTAATTAAGTTGAAGTACAAGTGTGCAAAAATACTTCATTTAAAAGTACATTAAAAAGCATAAGACATTTTCAGACATAATACAGTATTAACAGATCGATATTTTTCACATACAATACACAATAATCTTATACACTACTATAATTTGTTCAGCTATGTTGTCCTTTTTCTTTTCTGTTTGTCTGTGTACATTTAGAGCAGTGTCGGTTTCCTTGTAGCGCAATCATAATTTGCCAATAAAGTTGGTTCTGATTCTAAAATCTGGTCAACGAATAATAAAAAAGCAGCTTTTTTGATGGGTATTAAAGAAGAATCAAGGGTCCAACACCAATCCCTACTTTGACAATGAACTGTTAAATGTATTATATGATTCTGACATTTATTTTTTCGGCTTGTGTTGCAGAAATGTGAGTTCAACATGGATAACCTGAGCAAGCCCGAGCTGCTCACACTGCTGAGCATCATGGAGGGAGAGCTGGAGGCCCGCGACCTGGTCATCGAGGCCCTGAGGGTGAGTCCGGAAAACACACAAGAACACGTACAATAACACACACTCCTGTATTCATTAGCTAAGCCTCTGCTATCTTAACCATTGTCGGGGTCAAATCAAACAGCTCGGAGCAAACCGCCTTTGAGATGAGCCGATAAGCTGTAATAATGACCCAGAATTGAGTTGTTC
Organism: Dissostichus eleginoides; assembly: GCA_031216635.1. Lineage (NCBI taxonomy): Eukaryota > Metazoa > Chordata > Actinopteri > Perciformes > Nototheniidae > Dissostichus > Dissostichus eleginoides. Next base: position 6,840,259 of record CM062273.1, read on the forward strand.
AATGAGTGATGAATGGTCACCAATGCCTGCTAAATGAGTGTGTTATTATCAGTGGCTTTATCCCCAGAAATGTGCAGAACACTTGTGTGATCACGATGAGAGACTGCCCCACTGTTTCTTTCTTTGCTTTGTAATTACCCGCTGATAAGCAGTGTCTCTAATTGTGTCTGTTGGACGGGAGCTGGCTGAGCGACTGGTTAGCTCCTCCTGCCAGAAAAGGCCAGCGTGATCAAACCCTAGTGTCCAAACAAGCGCCACCTGCTGAAGTATCAGAACCAAACAGATGGTGGAAGTAACTGGTTCTGGCTCCTGTTGGTCCCTAGAGACTATTAACAACCAATTAGGAAGGTGCCGCTTGATTTAAAGGTGAAATTGTTGTTTTATATTGGCATATGTAGTGGAAGTTTTGGCTGAAATACAAGGGAATAGTGGTAAACTATATGTAGTGGATTAGAGGATTGGTTAGTCAGTCCATCAAGTATTTGCAGAAATCTGTCTGTCTGAAGATTGTCTGGTAAAACAGATAGATGAGAGACGGATGCATTCATTTTTATTTGTCTTGTGGTTTAAAAAAGTAACTTGCAGACAATTGGATGTCCTTTGTTCCCGACCAAAGCAGATAACATTGATGAAATGTCCACACATTGGCAATTTTCTCCACTATCACACAAACTTACCAAGTAATATTAGTTGATATTAAGAGATACTATAAAGGACTGAACTTGGAAAAAAATGATTTTTGTTTTAGCACCCAAAGAAAATATTTACTTGTTTCTAGATTCAGTTCATCAATCATGGTTTCTTGCTAAAATTCAAACTCCAGATCATTCAATTTCTTGATTCTAGGCCTTTCTCTAAACCTTATTGACTTCACACTTATAAGTAATTTTTACAGAAAACTTGTTGGAGAAATAAGAAATCAAAGCAGACCTCATAACAGCGGCCAGTGTTTGAAATAGGGCAACGTTACTTGGAAATAGTTTTGACTTATATTGTAATTGTGATCTAATTACTCGTATTGTTCTCATTTCTTGAATGTTCTGTTTTTCTTGGAGGCTCTGTACCTTATCTTGAGTCTTTAGAATACAATGTGTAGGCCAGGACCACAATACTTAATTCAGAGAATGGTATGTTTGACACAAATTTAGCCTAAAACATACACTGGGCATCCTGCTTTTTGGATATTGCATCGTAAATATTGCAAAACTTTAAAAATGATACTGAAACAGCAGTCTTTAGGTGGACTACCTGTCATGATAAATGTCCTTTCAGTGTGGTGTGCTCTTCACTTCATCTAAACTATATGAAATAAGACATGAGCTGCTGTTAGAGCTGTCAAACTGTGAAGCCATAAAACCTCTGAACGTGTATTTCCTTGCGGTTCGAAGCCATTGTAATGTGCGTATACTCCCCAGATAAATGGCAGAGTGAGGAAGGTCGGGATGAGTTTAAATGGGAGAGGTATTGATCTGTGGTTACTGAATACTGATGCTGCACAGATGATGACTCTGTGGTGTCCCGGAGAACCCGGAGAACCCATTCTGGATCGAGGTTGCCTGTCCTTACAGTGGAAGAGATTCCAAGTTATATCCGTACAAACATTTGCACGACCCTCAATCTTTCTCTCTCTCTCTCTGCAGTTCTGTTTATAGGTCAGGATTTGCCTCTTAGGTTGTCCAGGCTCTACTTTAAGTCTGTCTGCTCAGGCTTTTTTAAATAATCTGTTAATGTCAAACTCATTCACAGTGATGGATAGGACTCTAGGGAAGCAAAGACATGTCCTTATCATAAGTTCATCTTTAAAGAGGACATATTCTACTCATTTTCAGGTGTATATCAGTATGTAGTGTCTCTACTGGGACATGTCTCCATGCTTTAATGTTCAAAAAGCTCTTATTTTTCTCATACTGCCTATGCTGCAGCACCTCTTTTCACCCTCTGTCTGAAACCAGAGCCCAGTCTGCTCTGATTGGTTAGCTGGCCGGCTCTGTTGTGATTGGTCAACAGCTTAGAGATGTCCAGCCCCTTAGCCTATCACGTACAATGTGTTGGAGCGCGAGTGTTACATAGTGATGACACTACGGATAAATAAAATAGTCTAATTGAGGCGTTTCAGGCAGGGTTAGGGTTAGTGTGAACATTTGGGATTTTAGCCTTAGATTTGAAACCTATATAACACACTACAAGAAAGGGAAAACCCCAAAAGCACAAGGGCCTCTTTAGGGCTTTCAGCTGACTCTCTGAAACAAAAAGCAGTCTCAATATCTTTCTCTGTTGCACGTCAAACACTGTACACTTGTTGCAGGGATGGAGCCGGTGACCTTTGGGTTTCACAGCAGCCTTCTGTCCTTGTTGTGTTGAGTAATTCTGCTGTTGGCCATCTTGTTCAGTTCCCATGATATTCAGCCTATTGTGTAGCTTTGCAGTCAATGACCTTGTTGATATTGAAACGCACTTAGAAAGACTGTCAGCCTTTCCTTGACATGGAGGCGGCAGTCATTTGAATCTGTATACCTTCTTCCTCACTTGTTCAAAGTCTCCCTCCTCTTCTTTCCATCCAGGTCCATCTATCCTCTTCGTTTGTCCTTTTTCTGCCTCCTTTTCTTTATATGTAGGACGGTCTGTGCCCCATTGTCACGTCGTCTCTGCCTCTTTGTGTTCCTGGTATTGGATTGTTTTTTTGTTCCACCCTCACTGCCACTTCACCCATGTTTTCTGCTGGCATTAAGAATCCCTGCAGGCCCCCCCATCTCCCCTGTGGATGGATATCCTGCCCAGGTTTCAACGAAATAAGCCTCTGACTGCTCTCACAAAAAAACAAACACAATGCGTTTGTTTGTTCTGTCTCTGATAAGCCTCATGCAAGAGCGACAAAGACGGGCAGGGGAGGAACAGGGCATGAAGAAGGCGAAGGGAAATAGAAAAGAGACAGGGTTCGGAAAGATATCAAGAGCGAAGAAGTCGGTTTAAATCAGAGCAAAGACGATAGAGGGAGGGTAAAAAAAAAAACTGATAACGCCTGACAAAGCGGCCCAGTGTGACAAAAAGGATTAAATCCAACTCCCACATCCATTCGGTTGCCAGGTCTTTATCCAAATGCTTTTAAACAACCAGAAGAAAAGCAGCATCTGGCCACCAGCTGCAGGGACTTCAGTGTCACAACAATGGTTTTAGACAATTACAAAAGAAAAAATGTAATCAGTAGCCTAACCTGAGTTTCAAAATATCAAGGTAATTCAACCTGATTACTGTCTGTTACTTTTCGATTACATCAAAATGTAGGAGCCTAAACACAAACACATGAGCACATACTACAGTTTCAAAGAGCAGAAATAGAATCTGAGCTGACAGAAAATGCTCCGTTTTAGTTTTATACACACAGTTAAGCTCACACACACTATTTTATGAACATATAGGTCACTTACTGAATTAAAAACAGAACAAATGAACCAGAGAAAGTGAGAACCATAAAGCAGATTCAGGCAGAAGGCGTTTAGATTCACACTTAAAGTATTATCCTACAGAACAGTACAGCTTACAGAGAAGAGATAACATCTGATCCTTTTACAACAAACACTAGATGCTCTTTTGGGTTTTTCAGTAACATTGTAATCCTGCTAGTAAACCCCAGTGTTTTAGAAATGTAACAGTAATCAGAATTGTTTTGAGGGGAATACAGTTACATTTTTCATACTTGAACCTGTCTCATGTCTCCCAAAGCTTGGTCCGAATGCAATCAAACCCCAAATGACCCTGCCTTTATTAGACCGGTTATCCAAAGCACCTTGCACTGGCACGGTAACACAGGAAACTCTGGGAGTTTTAGGTCCTCTTATCTCCATACTACCAATTCCCCAACCGTACCACTCAAACCAAAAGCTTGGACCAAACGTCGGCAGGTTGGCATCGACTGCAACGATTTTTTTGTGGCGTTTGGGTATTACTAAGAGGCTTTGGTGCCGCAGATTAATTAAGCGCGTGGCTAAAGCTGGCTGAGCCGCCCTATCAGGTTTCATCCTGGAGGAAAAGAAAACGAGGCTGAGGGCCGATAAGCCAAACGACCGTGAGATCACATGATTAGCGTAGCTGGCGGCTAAACAAGTCGCCCATTCTTCTGCGCCAAGAGCTTTTTTATCAGAGGTTTGCGTTTAATTTACCCGACCCTCAGAGCAAGAACTGTTCTGTTTGTGTCCTCCAGCCACAGGTGTGAGGTGCGTTTCAGAAATGATTCAAAGATTCAAAGGTTTTATTGTCAATGCACATTAGCTACAGTGTAGAAATGGCAATGAAATGACCCTCGTTTACTGAGGTTTGCTCAATTTGAGCCAATATGCTGTTCTTCTATATAAGAATTATGCAAAAATGCTTTTTTAAAGACTTGTCTTATAGGGTCACCCAAAATACTACTCATTGTTACAGCTTTTAGAGACGTGTAACTATTGTATGGATAACTATATACACTAACATATATTTATTTACTTTTTAAAACAGTTTAAACTATTTTATTACTTCATTTATGTAAAAAAAAAGCCAGAAAAAACACCATGTTTTCGGATTTAAGACGTACGAGAAGGCATTTTTTTTTTTATACTTAAGCTGCCTGTAAAGAAATACCTTTTGACCAAAGTACATGTATGGATAAACCAAGTCACGAAATAAAACGTTAGAGTGAAAATATACAAGTTACTATTTAAAGGTGGGCTTATTGGATCCAATTTCATGCTGAGAAAAGTCTATTCAAATTCAAAGGTTTCATTGTCATATGAACAAAGCTACAGTGTGGAAATGGCAATGATATTCTTCTGACCTGAGCTCCTCCCACAATGCAACATATATAATAAAATACAAAATACAAAGTAGTGCAAAATGTCTATATACATGTAAATAGAATAGGATATGTACAAGAACACAATATGTAAATTAAGATTGTGGTGATAGCGATTTATAGGATATTTCTTTTTTTTACAAAGGGCTGATTTTGGTTGAGTAATGGCTGCCACAATGAGTCAAAATGGATAAAGACGCCAGACAGAAAGAAGATTAAGCTTCTGGCTGATGGCCATTTTCAAATTCCTCATATGTACACAAAGAGATAGTTATAATACCAGGACACTGTACTGTAGCCTTTTCAGTGTTGGAGTATGAAAGTAGGATATCTCAAGGTTATTGAAGCTCTTTTTTATCGTTTTTAATATCGCAAACACCCTGTGACACTCCAACAACAATGTATTTAAGCTACTTGAGAATAAAAGCCCACCAGGTATCCCATTTGTTCTTCATGATCTGTAGATGTTTTAGGTCGTTCTCTTAAATTCTGGTTCGCTTTCCACCATTTTTCATCTGCTTTTGTTTCAATTTCTTCACCAGTTACTCCTTTTTTAGGCCTTTTGCTTTTTCCTGTGCTGGTTCTGTTGTCTGAGCTGCTATTGCTTGAAATGGCCGCCTAATATAATGACGTTTCTATACGAGAGGGTTGAGAGCTTTGATATTGAACTACTTTCTGCTGCCAAAGCTATGATCTAATGGAAGCTAAATGATGCTCTAAAAGCTCCTTAGGGCTGCAGAGGCTGGTGTTAACTCCCATTAGGGCTGGCATTACACATTTCTTCACACGATGGTAATAGGGTAAAGATGCCACTACATTCTGGTTGCAAGTAGTTGAATTACGATGAATGATGAGGGCAGAACAAAGCACCGCGTCAGCATGTCTTCTCGGAATCCGTATTAAAAGTTAAACACACCAAGCTGACACCAAAGAACACAGACGGACCCCCGACTGTTGTGTCGCCTCGCGTCTCTGCGTCTTGGCCATGTGTCGCACTGGAACACACCGCAAAGACTTCAGCCGACGGCCAAGAAGCACGTACGAACTGCGCATGCGTGAGTGGCAATAACTCTCCTTACCAGCAGGCGGCGGTAGTGTGTATTCGTCATTCAAAGAGGCAACAACCGGAAGACAGACTGTGTGATAACCGAGAGAAGAAGAACAGACTGCTTGATATAAACAAACAACAAATAGCGTGTGCGTTCCATTTTCACTCTAGAACGAGAAGCTCATGGGGCTTTCCCAAACCTGTGTCGAGAGCTGGAGTTCAATGAAATCTCAGATTTGCCTTCTTAATAGTTTGTTTGGGTCCCTCACTTCCGTTTCGCTTCTCATGCACTGATTCGCTAGCTGAACAGCCAATCAGAGTGATTTCTTTTGCCGACAGCCTTTGGCCGACTGCCCACCGATTCGACATGTTGAATCGGTGGGTTTTCGGCCGAAAAGGTGTCGGCACGACTGAAAAGACACAACGGTGCGGGACACACCAATCTGAGTAGGGCGTGTCGACGCTCATCGTCGGCCTGACGCCAATCGACGGCCACAATCGGCTTTGTGTGTCCGGGCCTTAAGATACCCCGGACAGTTGGACGGTTTGTTCTGTGAGCTTTGGTCTCCGTGGCAGAGAAGGATCGTACAGACGGAGATGTCCAGATTGGACAGTCTGTGATTTTGTGAAAACGACTTGTTTAGATGATTTTACTGGCAAGGGGAGATCAGTGGGAATGGTCACTCTGATACCAGCCCGTTAGACTAGCTGTAATCGAGTGTTACAGTGATTAACGCTCAGAAAAGAGTCCTTTTTTCTCTCATATTGAAGTTTTAACCATGAACGTCCTCTTCCTTAAATTGGGTATTTAGTTTCTTTATGTTGCCTACTTTCTTTTGCATAATAGAGTTCCTAATTTCCCAAATAATGTGATTTCATGCATTTTTTCTTGTTTAAGTCATATCGAAGAGAATTGTAAGCTTTCGCCATAGACAATTTAGCTTTTTTGCTATTTTTCATTTACTACTTTACATTTTTTAGTGTAGCAGAAACAAATATGTGCTTTTAAAGATGATCAAACGTGGTCTTTGAGTAATTAAGTGCGGCAACACCATGCTTTTAGTGTTGTGATTCATACTGAAGAGACCATGAGGTTTAGTTTTTGCTCAAATTGGGTAGTTATTTTCTTATTTTTCTTACGTTGTTAATTCCCAAGTGATGTGATTCTACGCATCGTCTTTTCTGTCGAGAACTGAAGCTATTCACCAAGAAGATTTCGCTTTTCCACCGTTTTCCATGCAGTACTTTACCATTACAGAAGAAACAAGTATAGAAGAAAACAAATATGTGCGTTAACTTCTCAAGGTCTTAAAATTGGGCGCTATTGGTCACATTGTTCCCCTTAAGTTGACTCTTTCTTCATCTCCCTATGTCTTTGAGTATTGTATCTCAGTGATGATGTGCTGCAACTTTATGATTTAGAGGCGTCATTTTTGGTCAAACTGGTTAGTTACTATCATAGTTTTGCATCATGAAGTAGTTTGTCTCAAAGTGTTTCTACGCTTTGTTACATCTCCTTAAATTGAAGTTATTTGCCCAGACGATTAGGGTTAGGGTTGTGTTTCCGAAATGTCTCCCATGTTGTTCAGTCTTTTAAGAACTTGTGACATATATAAATTGTGATATTGGGCTATATAAGTAACATTTGATTTGAATTGAATGGCGTCCTGTTGGATCTAATTAAGCGTTAACTAAGATAAGACTTGATTGATCCCAATTTGGGACATGTTTGTGTTGCAGCAGCATAAAAAGACATGGCATTGTACAATACAAATTAAAAGACTAGAAGTAAACAAGAACGTAGAAAATATACATGTTGAATTTACAAATTAACAATAACAAGATATAAAGCAAGTTATTATATATACATACATAGAAGTATGTTAGAGTACTGTTAGTGGGTCATCACGTTGAAATAACGTCATGTTGGTGGCTCATTTACAGAAGCAGCTGCATACCTAAAATGTAAAAAAAAAAACACTCCTGAATAAACCAAAACCAAATGGGTTTTCTCTGTTACGCTGACAGAGGGTAGATCGGGGTAACGTCCCTACAGACGTCCAATGTTTGGGAAGTTAGATGGTTTGGGTTAGCTTTTTCCTTAATGTCTCCCATGTTGTTCAGTCTTTTAAGACCTTGTGACATATATACATTGTGATATTGGGCTATATAAGTAACATTTGATTTGAATTGAATGGTGTCCTGTTGGATCTAATTAAGCGTTAACTAGCAATTTTAGCAACGCTGTATTTGCTGTTAGTGGGTCATCACGGTGAAATTCTCAAAGTTATTGAAGTGACTGTTATTTTTTTAATGTGTGCATATGTATAAATGTGTCTTTGAGTGTGTGTATATAGGTATATACATATTTGCATACATATTTTTATATATCTTTGTTTTTTTATATTGGGATTGTGGGAAACGGTATTCCGATCTCTCTGCCTGTACACACAAACTGAAAGATTGACAATAAAGTTGACTTTGAAAAAAATAAATAACGTCATGTTGATGGCTCCATTACAGAAGCAGCTGCATACCTCAAATGTAAAAAAAAAAACACTCCTGAATAAACCAAAACCAAATGGGTTTTCTCCGTTACGCTGACAGAGGGTAGATCGGGGTAACGTCCCTACAGACGCACAATGTTTGGGAATCCAGATGGGCGGTCGGTGTTTCAGCCCACCAGCGTCCAGCCTCGTGCGGACAGGGGGGGGGGTGGGTGGAGGCAGAGGGGGTGTCATGTGATCTGCCATATGACTAAGACAGCAGCCCATGAAGCTGCTGTCAGCACTGAGCATGTATATGCTTAGCACAACACAACACATGCCCCGAGCCATCAGGCTTTCTCCAGCGTCATGTTATCTGCGACCATCTAGCTATTTAAGGCATGCCCTGTTGCTGGGCTTTTCCAGATCTCCCTCCTCCCTGCACACACACACACACAGACACACACACACACACACACACACACACACACACACTTATACACTTATGTGCTATGATAACGTGCAATTACGTATCTGCCACTACGCTTTTTCTTTCTAAATATTGGTCATATTTACATTAATTATGTGACCGTCTATGTTTCATGTTTCCTGTAGATATTGAATTGCTCTTTTCACTGCACTTTTAGTGTACAGTTGTACTATTATGCTGCTGTGTTTATTGTATTTTTGTAACTCTGGCACAACTATTTCCTTCGGGATAAATAAAGTCTTATCTTATTTTATCTTAGCAATGTCTGTCTTCTATATCTCAGCTCATCTCTTTTCTGTTCCCGTAAATCAACCTTTTCCTCCTTCAGCGTTGCTCCCTGTCGTTTTGGTTTCTTTCTCTCGTCTTTGAACAGACAGTAGGGCAGCTCGTTACTCACCATTACTGTCTCTCCCCGTCCCCATAAATCTTCCCAGTTTCTGATCTCTCCCTGTCTGTCTGCCCTCACTCAAGTAATCCAAAATATATAATATACACTCCCTGAACCACAAGGTAGAGAAGTGCAATCGTGCCGTGCAAAATATGTTAAAACCAAGGGGAAATAATAATTTCATTTTATTCAAACCCAACAAAATACAGAGCAGTTTTATCATGATCCCCATCAGACCCATCTTTTCTTTCTGTAGATATTGGAAATGAAATTGGATCGAGAAAGCCCTTCAACCATAAAAAAGTAATTTTTCTATTCCAGCTCCCCGTCAGTGTGTGTGTGTGTTGGCACAACTTGCACTAACAATTGCACAAAGAGCACAATAAAATCAATATCCGCAATTTCTGATTATGCAAATGCGATGCAACATATTTTACATTCAGTCGGAGTATGAAAGACGACCCCTTTGTGTGTCTGTACTCTTTTTACTCACTCCTACACAGTCCAAAATCAAGTCTACAGTTCTTGGGTTAACCCTTTTTTTTCCAGAAACACACACGAGCCAATCAGCATTCGGCTGTGAACGCTCGGGTGCCTAGCAACCAGACCCCCAACCCCGGAACCTCCCTCACCAGCTCGTGTTTCACTGACATGACACTTAGGAATGAGGGTAAAAAGACTCCGTCGATCTTACTCCCAATCCCCCTACCACCACCACCAGCCCCCCCCCCCCCCCTGTTTTAGGGGAAAGTGGTACGACCCGTTTGTGGCCGTCTCCAGAGAGCCTGTTTCTTATGACAGGCTTTCTTATTTTTTTTTCATGGGGGGGATTTGAAGTGCTGTCAATGCAGGAGATGGGACCACTCCCATGGGGGCGGACTGTCTCACAGTTAAAAGAGCATGTCTGTGTCTGTGTGTGTGTGTGTGTGTCTGTGTGTGTGTGTGTTTGTATGCATTTTTAATATATGTAGGAGCTCAAATGTAGGAATACTTTCATATGAATCTTTCAGTAAGGGCTGCATGATATTGGAAAAACTGACATTGCAATGTATTTATTTTCTGCGATATTGATTTATGGAGACAAATTAACTTTTTTTTAATACATGGTTCTTTCTATAGTGGAAATATATATGTGTGTGTGTGTGTGTGCGTGTGTGTGTGTGTGTGTGTGTGCGTGTGTGTGTGTGTGCGTGTGTGTGTGTGTGTGTGTGTGTGTGTGTGTGTGTGTGTGTGTTTGAATATATGTAGGGGCTCAATGTAGGAATACTTTTATACATATCTGTCAGTAAGGGCTGCACGATATTGGAGAAACTGACATTGCAATATATTTATTTTCTGCCATATTGATTTATGGAGACAAATTACCTTTTTTCCAACATGGTTCTTTCTGTAGTGGAAATATTTCCTTGCAACAAAATCTACCTTTGCAGCATTTTCCTTTTCCTGTACATTATTTAATTTCATGTCCTTGTTTGAAATCAAACTTGGATCATTGCATTACAACAAAATGAAGATGATCCTCACCATGATAACTTAATATCAGTATTTTGGTGTCTGATAAGATTTCAGACTTATGGATCTGTTACTCAAACTCAGCTTCCTTTATCGCATTTCATCGTCTAAACATCCATTAATGCAGCCTCTGAAGTATTTTTAACCCAGAATGTGTATACGGTTACTTCAAGGTAAAAAGATCTGGGAGTAGAAGTATGTTTCAAATCTTAAAGGGGACATATTATATTCACTTTCAGCTTCATATCAGTATGTAGTGTCTCTACTTTAAAGAGTCCTCTCCTGCTGATGTTCAGGTGTATATCAGTATGTAGTGTCTCTACTTTAAAGATTCCTCTCCTGCTGATGTTCAGGTGTATATCAGTATGTAGTGTCTCTACTTTAAAGAGTCCTCTCCTGCTGATGTTGAGGTGTATATCAGTATGTAGTGTCTCTACTTTAAAGAGTCCTCTCCTGCTGATGTTCAGGTGTATATCAGCATGTAGTGTCTCTACTTTAAAGAGTCCTCTCCTGCTGATGTTCAGGTGTATATCAGTATGTAGTGTCTCTACTTTAAAGAGTCCTCTCCTGCTGATGTTCATGTGTATATCAGTATTTAGTGTCTCTACTGGGACATGTTTCCATGCTTTAATGTTCAAAAAGCTCTTTATTTGTCTCATACTGCCTCTGCTGCAGCACCTCTTTTCACCCTCTGTCTGAAACCAGAGCCCAGTCTGCTCTGATTGGTTAGCTGGCCGGCTCTGTTGGTGATTGGTCCACCGCTTAGAGATGTCCCGCCCCTTAGCCTTTCACGTACAATGTGTTGGAGCGCTAGCCAATAGGAGCAGAGTGTTACATAGGGATGTCACTATGTTCCTGAAGTAAACAAAGGAGTCTAATCGGACGTTTGCAGACCATTAACATGCGCAAAATCCACACTCCAGGAAAACCACAAAAAGCAGAATAGGGCCTCTTTAATTCAGTCCGTGTGGAGGTATTTTCAAATGTGATGCCTCAGTAAACCGGAGTCTGTTTATGAGACTGGATGATTTTATTTAGACATTATTTTAACATGCTCAATCTACCATTATGTATCAGTTGTAATCCATCAGTTTTTATTAGAGGTTTTACGTGTTTGAAACAGGTCGACATTTCCAACCATTAACATGCCCGACTGAATAAAGGCTTCTGCATAATTTACCCTTTTCTCCTCGCTGTGTGAAAGACAGCCTGCTGGATGATTAATTTGTCCATCTTTAATACTACCATGAGCTTCTCTACTGCATGTAAACTGCTCTGTTTCAGTGTTTCTGCACCAATAATGATATGGTTTTAAGCATTTTTCTGTCATCTCTCTGTGAACGTGTCCTTGCTCTTCATGGCGTGTGTCCATGCTAAAAAATCTTCACTGTGAAACGAAGCGATTGGTGAAGTGCTCTCAGGAAGTAGGTCATAGCAACCATCCCTATCACTCTTCCTCTCGTAATCCTCTCCCTCTCTGACTGTACCCCCCCCCCCCTCTTTATATAGACCTATATTTCACTCTTCAGCCTCCCTCCTCATTCTCCACATAATTATATAAGAGGTAGAGGCTTTTATCTTAAGTGCTGCAAGTGCGTACGTCTATAACACAGGGGGCTCCGGTGGGAATCGGACCCCCAACCTCGTTTACTTTCACAGGAAATGTGGGATGTTCTCGGAAAGTCGGACACCTGACTGTGTTTTTATGTTTCTGGGTCAGAAAATAGTGATTAATGGCTTGTTTTATCCAAAAATGTTGACTTTTATGGATGCAAAACAGGGAAAAGCAGTCAATCCTGAGAGTTTGAGAGGCTGGAATCAGTGAGTTTCTGGCATTATTTCTTGAAAAACACCACCACTAATTCGTTAATCAACAGGAAATGTGAGAAGGCGGACACCTGACTGTATGTTTCTGTGTTTCTAGGTCAGAAATATATCAAAAATGGAAGGAATGCAGGTCCTCTGCTGCTTAGGAGGAATAAAAGGTCTATTAAACATTAGAAAATAGTGCTAAATTGCCTATTTAATCCAAGAAATATTCAATATATAAGAAAATAGTGCCGAGAAAAGCAGCAAATCAGCGATTATTGGACATTTTTGCTTGAGAAGCACCAACAATATCCACAACAAATGATGAATAATTCATGAATCATGTTATCTTCTCAAGTAATTGATGAATCAACGGTTAATGTGGGATGTTCTCTTAAAGTCGAAGACACCTGACTGTGGGTGTTTCTCAATGTCGAGGAAGGCTGCTCCAGAGCCAGTATTTCAAGCATACTATGTCGAGTGCCACCGAAGGACTGTTCCAATGTCCAGCATACTTGGAATTCTACCGAGCCCGGCGTACTTCGTAGCGAGAAATTTCGAGGCTGCACATGTGTAGACTCCGCGGTCTTAAAATCCCCACAATGCTTTGCACACGGACCAATTTCCCAAAATCTGTGGCGGAAAATGTAAGGCGGGGCCTCTCATATGACGCACATCTGCACACTTGCTCGCCTGTTCCATTCTTCGTTCTCCGAATGCCAGGAAGGATTCTTGCCTAGCTTCTGAAGGAAGTGACTCGGAAGACATGTGCTACCAAGCAAGCGTACTCGACATTGAGAAACACCCGGAATGTTCGTGTGTTTCTGGGTCAGAGATAAAGACAAGCATGAGAGGAATAAAGTTTTTTTCTTGCTGCTTAGTGCTTTAAATATAAGAAGGAAAACACCCACAGTGCTGTTAGTTAATTACTGTATGTGGGAGGGAGGGATATGTTGAACCACTAAGCAAGATGCAGACTGAAACTGATGTTTATTGACAGTTCATTTGTTAATGTATAGGATTAAAGGGTCTTATGATAATAATATGGCTATACAATAGTGATACATTGCTGTTTTTATCCAACATTGTTTAATTAATAAGGATATAATACAGAATAAGCACATTAATGAAGCTGGAATCAGTGGATGTTGACATTTTTTTATTTTAAGGCGCTCTATTTCTGATTCATATCAGTATTTAGTGTTGACATTTCTCCATGCTTTAATGTTGAAAAAGCTCGGTCAGTGTGTCCCTTCTTATTTCTTTTATACTCAACTGTTTCATGAAGCAGTCCAGTCCAAAATCTGTATTGTTCCACTTCTCCTTCTCGCCCTCTTTCGCCCTCTCTTGCTCAGGGTCTCTCGGTCTGTTGATTTGATGACATGAGTGCTGTTTGATGTGCACTGAGAACACACACACACACACACACACACATACACACACACACACACACACACACACACAGTCCACGTGATGAGGAGGGGAATGAATCGAGAGGCGGTGATTCAAACACAGGAGAAGTTAGCTCAGCGTGTCTCACCTGATCCTAGATGGAGTTATTGGAGCAAAACCTCAGAGCACTGGAGCAAGAGTGTGTGTGTGTGTGTGTGTGTGTGTGTGTGTGTGTGTGTGTGTTTGTGTGTGTGTGGTATAGGCTGGAAACTGAATTACGAAGCTCTGATCTGATTTAGAGTTTTTTTCAGTTGTTCTGTCAGTAGTTGAAGCAGAACAGAACAGGGATTTAACCACATAGGTTCTGGTGAATACAGCTTTCTAGAAGTTCAATAAAATCAGTATGTAGTGTCTCTAATTTAAAGAGTCCTCTCCTGCTGATGTTCAGGTGTATATCGGTATGTAGTGTCTCTACTTTAAAGAGTCCTCTCCTGCTGATGTTCAGGTGTATATCAGTATGTAGTGTCTCTACTTTAAAGAGTCCTCTCCTGCTGATGTTCAGGTGTATATCAGTATGTAGTGTCTCTACTTTAAAGAGTCCTCTCCTGCTGATGTTCAGGTGTATATCAGCATGTAGTGTCTCTACTTTAAAGAGTCCTCTCCTGCTGATGTTCAGGTGTATATCAGTATGTAGTGTCTCTACTTTAAAGAGTCCTCTCCTGCTGATGTTCAGGTGTATATCAGTATGTAGTGTCTCTACTTTATAGAGTCCTCTCCTGCTGATGTTGAGGTGTATATCAGTATGTAGTGTCTCTACTTTAAAGAGTCCTCTCCTGCTGATGTTCAGGTGTATATCAGTATTCAGTGTCTCTACTTTAAAGAGTCCTCTCCTGCTGATGTTCAGGTGTATATCAGTATGTAGTGTCTCTACTGGGACATGTCTCCATGCTTTAATGTTCAAAAAGCTCTTTATTTTTCTCATACTGCCTGTGCTGCAGCACCTCTTTTCACCCTCTGTCTGAAACCAGAGCCCAGTCTGCTCTGATTGGTTAGCTGGCCGGCTCTGTTGTGATTGGTCAACCGCTTAGAGGTGTCCCGCCCCTTAGCCTATCACGAACAATGTGTTGGAGCGCTAGCCAATAGAATCGTGAGTGTTACAAAGTGATGTCACTACAGCTAAAGGAGTCCAATGGAGGGGTTTCAACGTGATACTGATCTAAAAAACTATATATTTTACAGCCTTAATAAAAACTGAACATTATCGTCTCAGTAAAAATGGAGTCATTGTATTTTATTGCTTTATATTTAACAGTTTAAGCGGCGAGTAAAGTGCATATTGTCATATTTCTCGACCCTTGCAGATGCTGTTTCAGTTCACAGCCATTTTGTTTAGCTTGGTACATGTTGCTGCCTCCACACTCGCTGCAGTGTAACAGGACGCTCATAAACACACACTCATCAAAGAGACACACACTTACTGTGAACACACATTTTGATCTGTCACTCTCTTTCATCCATTTGCACACTCACTGTTTCACCCATGCACAGTGCCTTTAAGTGCGTGTGTGTGTGTGTGTGTGTGTGTGTGTGTGTGTGTGTGTGTGTGTGTGTGTGTGTGTGTGTGTGTGTGTGTGTGTGTGTGTGTGTGTGTGTGTGTGTGTGTGTGTGTGTGTGTGGGTGTTCAGCTGGAGCAGAATGAGAGCAGCAGCTGTGAGCGGCCGACTTCAGGTTACCATAGAGAGACAGAGCGGGGCACTAAAAATAAAAACCTTTTCATCTTTATCATAAAATATTCTCCTCTTCTTTATTTCTTACGGGTTATCTGCTCGGCCTGTTAACCTCTTCCTCCTCCTCCTCCTCTTCCTCCTCCTTCTCCTCCTCCTCTTGTTGTCGTTGCCGGAGGCAGCAAAGGAGCGTGGGAGTTTTCCAGCTGCAGCAGGAACACAGCCGATAAAACTTAACCGCTATTAGCCGTGGTCGAGAAGAGAGGCCATTAAAATGTAATTACATACGGTAACGCCTGCTGTGGCACAACGTCTGAAGTGTTGTCACTAGTGGCACAAAATGTTGTTTGACCGCCTGTCGAATTAAATATGTATTTTATTTAAAGCTATCCAAAAGCTTAAAGGTCACCTATCATGCTATTTTTAGGCAATAGCATAGGTCTCAGATATATACAAATATTTAAAAAACATGTCTATGAAGTGTTTTGCTCAAAATACCAAACAGATCACCCATTCTAGCCATGCCTCATATCCCTCTATTTCACTTCCTGTTTCAAAAGTGCTGATTTTGGGTATAAAGCTTAAAAAAAAAAAAATATTGATAAAAAAGGAGGGGGCTGAGCTCATGAGGGACCCGGCAGCTACTGTCTAAACTAAATACTGCCGTGATGAAACGCCATATCATGGATTATCAAGGATTGTTTCTGAAACAGTATGGAGCTCAAAGGCTTTCTCTCTTGCCGGTTATACCACAAGGTGAGTTCCTTTTTATTTCCTGCTTCTTCACACACATGCTCTCCAGTTCAGGTTAGCTCTGAGTGTTAGCGATGCTAATGTAAACACCGACCATATTACGTCCAAAACAGTCGGGCATTGTTTCTGATAGCAACTTTCTGATAGGGCCGTGGGTCCACATTTCAGATATTACGTCATATCGGACGCAAATCTGGATCAGCTCCGTTGTTCCCCCGTTTTTAGAGATTTGGGTACGGAGGAAAAGAGAGAAGGTTTTATTTTCTGACGCTGCGTGAGTTCCCTGACACACTGGGGATACATGTTTATGTAGAAAAGACATCAAAAAGTGCATTTTACATGATAGGTCCCCTTTAAATTGTAGTTTTCAGAACAAATATATTTTTAACTATATTTTACATTTATCGTGTGTAATTATTTTATAAATTAGAATAATAACCAGAAGAAAAAAAAAAAGAATGTATTTTTAAATTATTTTTGTATAGTACATTTCACAATAGTAATTGTAAGAAGTAGTATTTATTGTTTATTTATTTAATATGTTACATACTTAATATATACTTTTTATTATTTTTATTTATGTATGAATTATTTTTGAATCAGTTATTAACAACCTCTGAATGTCCAAATTGACCAATCGGAATCGAGTATTCAACCAAGCCGTGTAATAATAGCCTGTTAACTTAAATTCTGTATATTTATTTTGTGTATTCGATAGAGATTCTCTTATCTTTCACATGCTGGATGTATATATTTACAGCTTTTGTAATTCATGTGCAATGCCTTGTTTACATGCTGCTGCGACAAAACAGGTTGCCAAAGTTCAGATAATCAAAGTAAATCTAATGTAAACGTTAGA